>JAPYZL010166378.1:0-25569 GCA_030522825.1 Platygaster orseoliae
GCAAAGGACTTTTCAATTCAGAAAAATATGAAGAAAATTTGGGTAAAGTTTGGTCCGTGGTTTTTATCCCCACTCGTCGAAAAAGTGCATTTATTGTTACAATTTCAAACTTGAATAACTTTTTTAATTTTGCGAATTTCCAAAAATGGCAAAGGGAAAATCGTCTTAGAATTCAACAAACTATAAAACCCTGAAATACTGATTGCTGACTTTGGAACACCCTGTATATAATTGATAACTAGAATAACGAATATAATTATAATATATCAATATATTATTATATTAATCAGTTATGATATCATAATATAATAAGAATTATTATAATAAAATTCATATATCTTATATAAATATTAATGTTAGGACTAATCAAGAACCGATTTTCAATACATATTCCGGAATATGTTATGACGATGATAATATACATGTATATCATATACGTAATATAATATATGTAATATATAATAATAGTACAATTCCAATAATGTGTATTTTTCAAAACTGCAGACGATTACATTAACGAACAGTATTGCAAATTCTTACTTTTGTTAGTAAATTATCTTATTTTACATACTTAGATATAGATAATTAATTAGAAGTATATAATTTTTTTCAAATTTTACAAAAAAAAAGTTGTACAGTAATTTAGACTGTATAATTCCTCAATGCGGATTTCTAGGAATAATATTTACTACAATTTAAATACATAGTAAAATAAAAAAAAAATTGACTGCCTATTTGAGAAGCTATAATCATGGATGATTCTAAAATTAATTGATTTAATTTAAAGTTATAAATTTTCACATTTCTACAAAATTAAATATTAAAAAAGACGAGTTCTAATTAAAAATTCCGACTAACACTTTGGATGAAATAATTGTCTCTTTACATCGAAACACAATAACTGCAGTTTTTTTAGTAATAGACAAATAAACTTCGTTCGTAAATTATTTATTTCACATATTCAGACTTAGACAGTTCAACACAAATATATGCTTTACTTAATTATTGAAAAGAATTAAGAAATTTATGATTTATTTAGATTGAAAACTTGATCGCGGAAAGTGAAAATAATAGATTCAAAAAAATTACGAAATTTTTAACTGGACTATTGCTAAATTTAATATAAAAAAAACGAGTATTTGAAAAAATAAATCGTGATATACTTTCTTTTCAATTTGTCTCACTGAAATCAACTTATTAAAAAATATTATTTCAAATTCTAGATCTCATACATTTTTTACGAAGATTTTTCTACTTGATTTTGCTACAAAATACTAGTCAAAAAAAGAAGCAACAAAAAAGTTGTAGAAGGTCATAGTTATAGATTAAAATAATAAAAAAATGGAAATTCTAAAAAAAAAAAATTTTTTTTATTTTTGTAGCTTAGATGAGAAATTCTGAAAATCCTAAACATTTCGCATCAGAAAACCGAATTTATGATTTTTCGAAGATTTTTGTTGAATAAAAGCAAGGTAAAAGATTTAAATAATTGAAAAATAATTTACGTAGATTCAACTAGTTATGAATAACAATTTTTAATCCAAAAAGATTTGTAATATCTACATTTTGGGACAGAGATTTTGAAAATTTTGAATTTTTTTTTTACACAGAATAAAAATAGTTATTTCGCATGAATAGATAAACTTTTTCTATAACATTTGATTTCTGGATTGAAACTGTACTGCAAAATGTGAAAATCCTTCAAAAATCCCAAATTTTTGCTGAAACAACTAACAAATTAAACAATAACAATTCTTCAAAAAAAAATGTGTTATTTTCTTTAGATATTTTGTTTTAAAAAAAGTAATCAATTGATATCATCCAGAAAAACTATATATAAAAAAAATTAAATTTGTGTTGACTTAAAAATCCATTAGAGATAAAATTCAAATTTATTGAGTTAGAATAGTAGAAATTATTCGGTTTGTCAAGGAACATTAACAAAAATTTATTCAATTACATACATTTCCATCATTTTGACTAATAATAATTAGCTTACTTATTGCAAATGTATGAAAATCATGGCAAAAAAGTCCATTTCATAGTTTATATACAAAACTCAATCATAAAACTTTGCTTAACAGAGTAAAAAATAATCGCAAACTCAAAAATTATAATTTCTCGATTTCGTATTTATATATAGTTATATTTTGTATAGTTGTTACAACTATACCATTTTTGTCGTGCGACCAACACGGAAAATTCATATGTGATAAATAAAATTATGTTGTATAATTATGATTCTCGTGTGATTTGGACTTGCTTAAACAATCGAGAATCCGACGTGAAAAGTTATCCTAGTTTATCAGCCTCGCGATTTTTCCTGAATCTCTCAGTCCCTACGTCTTCGGGCGAGAAAATAATAACCTGACAGAATCCCGAGACTTATAAGTACAATAATGTACGAGCCAACGCTCGGGTCTTAGCGGCGCTTCTGGAAAAACATCGGGGACATTTCGTATTCTAGGCCCGTGCCATCCGGAAGTACGCGTCGTGACGTGCGCGAACGCGGAATTGATCGGAAACGCCGCGCGTCGATAATTTGACGAGCCCGTTTTTCATCCACCAAGTTTTAGATTTACTCTCAAAAATCAATTGGTTTACCTCTGATTGACTTTTTTTAAAAATGCCTTTTGATTCCTTATTTTGAAATTTTTTTTCGTAAGTTTATTTTTTATCTTTATTTTTTGCATAAAAATTTGAATTCGTATTCAAAGTTAGAGTATTATAATTTTTCGTTCTAAAAAATTTGTACGAGACTACAATTCAATTTTTTTCTTCTTCAAATTTGTTTTTCGTCAGCTTTGAAAATGTTTCTAACATATCATTCATTAATTTATTGTTTCAATTCACGATTTGTTCCAAAAATCAACCTACTCGAATAAAAAATAATAAAACCGTTGTAACTCCCGAAAGAAATAGAAAAAGATCCTGCAACGTATTGTTTCTCATTCATCACATATTGCCAAAGGAACAAGAAATAACAAACACTGTTTTTAATGGATTCGAGGCGAGAAATCCGCGAAAAAAGGGAAAACGAGTAGAGAATAATTCGGACTGCGCAGCCCACTTGGCCTAGACTTGCTCCCGCCGAAACGAGTCAAGTGGGGACATGTCTCGGAGCAGGAAACATAACAAGCAAGACTTGGCCGAGTTAGTGCTGCAAGGCGAACATTTCTCATTTGCTTGCATACGTTCCAAGGGAAACAGCAAGAGAGAAAAAGAGACATGAAAGAGTCGGCGTATTTTTTTTTAATCATGCACGGACTAGGCATTTTTCCTTTTCTTCTCAAACGTCGTGAAAAAGACGTTCGTATTAAGGCGCACCATGTGAATCTCTCAAATTTTTCGTCTTGCGTGCTCAGGATTTTTTTCCTGTTTTTTCCCCAAGTTTCACGTCGCTCGGGAAATGCAGTGTTTGGTAATTGTGAAATTGGAATTGTACGAAATTGGATTGAAAATTGCAAATATGAAATTTTATGATTCTTTGGAAAATTTGGCGGAGGAAAAAGAACGTTATACAAATGATTCAGATGAATCAATTTTTTTAATTCCCTAAATGTAGATCATCGTCCATGTTGGAAAATGATAATTTTTTGATTGAAGTTTCTCTTATTGTTTTGTCTTGAATATGTTTTCAATATGACTTCGGAATCGAATGCATTAATTCACATTAATAATATCAAATATGAATATTTAAAAATATCGTAAAAGAAATTTTTATACAAAATAAACGTGAACAATACTGATTATCATAATAAATCATTAAATCATAATTATAAATCATTAAATATTAAAGAAAAAAAAAATGTTGCATATTTTCAAATTAAAGTATGTATAATGTAATAATATATTTGATATAATTTAGATCACATCAAATATTGAATATGAATTATAATGATGATTGTAAATAAAATATTTAACTTAGAAAAAACAATAAAATCTTGCTTTTAACAATATTGATAATCATGAGTTACTGAAATATCATAACAATGAATAAAAATAAGAAAATTTTTTTTAAATGTTATACAATGAATAATAATAATAATAAAAATAATAATGAATAATAATAATAATAAAAATAATAATGAATAATAATAATAATCATTTTATTATCATAGACTTTACATCAATTATATCAAATACTTATAAATTTTTCAAAATAATAATTAATAAAATATGATTGGCTATTAACAATAATCCATGATTTTTAATCATAATAAGCAATTCAGTCATAAAAATGAATGATGAATGTTATAATAAAAATATTTATATTACATTATTAATTATGATTTGTATAATACTATATATTTGATATTATTTGGATCAAATATTGGATATTTCATATGAATTCTTATTTTAATTGTTGATAATATAATAAACAAAAAAAAAAACACTTTAATTTCGCTTATAACAATATTCAAAATTATTAGTTGTTGATAGATCCAAATAGTATATAATGATATGACAACTTTGATAAATGTTATAGATTAAAAAAAATATTATGAATAATAGTAATTGTATCTTTGTATACATTACATTTATAGTATCAAAAAATTGTAAATTATATAAAATACTCACTATTACATTAGAATTCAAAATAACAATGAGAGGCTATGAAAATTTGCTTTTAACACTAATCAATGCTGTCGATTCGTAATAAACAATTCAATCATAATAATTAGTAATAAGAGTTTAAATTTTCATAATATTATATATTTAATATTGTTTAGATTATATATTTAATAATAAAAATGATTTTTTTAAATTATTATTTACCATTATAATTATTAATAATTATATTTTGTTTATCATAACTTTTTTTATGTATCTCTTTTATTTTAATTGATTTACTGTAATTATTGATGTCATCATTTAATGATTTATTATAGTTAATTGATTTATTTTATATATTATAATTTTTGATGTTATTTATAACATCAATATACAATTATTGATTCAAGTATATTTATTATGCATAATTTATAAACAATGGATATTTATTTATTATATATATTATATATATATATATATATATATATATTATATATATAATTATATATTATATATATATATATATATATATATATATATATATATATTTATATATTTAAATTATTGATGTGATTGTAATGACATCATATTATGATTATTATTTCACGCCTAGATCATGCCAAGACCATGCCATGATCATGCCGTGATCACGCCAAGATCACGCTGAGATCACGCCAAGATCAGGCGGAGATCACGCCAAAATCATGCCGAGATCACGCCGAAATCAGGCCATGATATACGCCGTGATCACAGCGTGATCTTATGAATGTTACACATTTATAAATAATATATTATTTTTCATATATTATTCATATTTTGCAAATATTCTAAATAATATTGTATATACAATGAAAAATATTAATAATAAATGAAAATTAATGAAAATAATAATATATAATTCATAATAAAATATGACATATGATAATAAATAAAAAAAATTTATTAAATAATTCAAATTAAAAATGTTGACACTAAAATCAAAAAGTTATAAATTTCTAAATAAATAATTATTTGAAATGAAATATGCTAGTATTCCGAAAATTTTCATTTCCATCTTGTTGCTTGTTTTCCTTTTAAACAAGCACTAAAATAATATGCACGAAATAAAGCATTCGCTCTTAACGATAATCATGATCCCCATAAATGAAGGTTTTACTCACATGGCACCAACGTAAAGAGCGTCCCTCTTGTCGTCCAGGTAAAGGGTCCTATAGTAGAGCATCCCGCAGCTGAATTCACGCACGTGTTCTGAAAAAAGAAGCAGAAAAAATACAGGATTAGCAACGTCGGCGACGGTCAATTAAGGAACTCCGAGGGGAAAAATGTAACGTTATTAAAATCCTTGCACGTGGCGTCATCGCTCACCCACTGCGTGCTACACCTTTTTTTCCCTAGGACCCTTGAAATTCGCGGAATTACGTTTATGAAAAATTACGCTTTTTTCCCGCGTCAGGAGCCATTTCGTGGCTCGAGAGCTCGAGAGGATTAGCTTTGGATGGATTCGGAAGGAAAAAATCCCGACGCAGAAACGAAACAATAAATACTTGCCCGGCGACAGTCAATTAAACGTTGATCTACGAGATCGCATACGACAGGATTCCTCGTGGAGAGTTACCCTGTTCAATTTACAACCCGGCGCTCGAAGATTAGTGACATTTTTTTTCTTTGAGGACGGAATTTTCGGTGGAAATCCACCAAAAATTTGAAACTCAAAAATAAAAAACTGGCAAAATGTATAATTAATTACAAGAAAATTCGATGGCCTCGCAAAACCTGCATTTGTCAACTGCATTTCGCAGCAACGAGCCTTATTCATTCCCAAGATAATCTCCGGACTGGTAAATGTCAACGAAATTAAGCTTTGCACGAGCCGGAAGCTCGCAAGTTTTTGAATGATTTATCCGGAAGCTTAGAAAGTAATTAAACTCGAGGCTACACGCGAAAGTAATTAATGTAAAACAAGTACTGAATTTTATGGAGCGACCCGGAACGAGTGTAAAATAAGAAGATCCGAGCCACGAGTCTTTGCATTCTTAAGCGACCGGAGAAATTGAATGACCTAATCCTTGTATACACGACATCGGATTTAATCTCCGGCTCGCGAACGAGAATGTTAACATGGCGCCGAAAACTTGGGCGTCGTCCTGTTTACCATATGAAAGAAACCCGCCCTTTTAACGGAACCCTATTTCACGCTTATCAAAGAGAGCTCGCACTTTTTTTCCCTTTTTTTTACATCGCCTTGAGCGGAATAATCCCGATAAAAAAATTTCAATTACACCTTCCCCGTGAAAAAGTTCCAATCGCCGCTGATAAGGGTGGAATTTTTTTATCGCGCCCCGTATTTTATCAATCCGAAATGTATCGCTTCATTTCCGACGCTCGAAACCCTCGCCAAGTTGGACCCTACCGAAATTTCCCGAATGCCAGTATAGGCAGTTGCGCTGGTAACATTCCGAAGAGATATCAAGTTCCCTGCATTGGCGTGGAATGCGAGGGGGCTGGAATATTCTATCAATCTCCCTATTTAGAATTTATTTTGTTTGACTTTTCTTATTCGAAACATTATTCATGGGCAATCATGGCGCCAAAGGGGTGAGGGAAAAGAGAAAAATGTTGGGGAAATTTTAAAAATTACAGTTTTTGAAAAAGTTTAGGAATCATATATGGAAAATTCATAGAAATGTAGAAAAAAAATAGTTAAGTTTTTATCAGTTGTGCTATTTTTTAAATTCCTAACTTATTGAATTATTATTTTAAAATCTGCAAGGAAATACTAAATTTAAGTGATAAGGTACATTTATTGCTGCATTAAAAAGATATAGTTATTACAGTAATGATATATGCATTTTAGATGAACAATTGTTTGAGCTAGAACCATATAAAGAAGGTAACGCTTGAAGTAATAATATGTTTGACATAAGAAATATTATGATACATTTTTAATTATTCATGACATTGAAATTTTAATCGATAAAATTCCATAAATAAGAAAAATAATAATCAAAATATATCTGAAATCAAGATTGAAATTATTTTTAATCTAAGATGTAAGTAATGCAATATTGTTTTCACTGAAGATTTGAATCCAAAAATTACTATTATAGTTGATAATCAACTTATTGAAATAATGAATATGTTGTTGAAAAAAAGGTATTTCAGAATGATAACTAGTAGAATGCTTTTTATATGATGGAGAAAATTATACAAAAAATTTATTTCATTGTTTTTATTGAATCTTAATACCAGTAAATAAAATAGGGAGCTCTATTTTATTATTATAGTAAAAAATATTATTGAATAAATAGAAAAGTTGCAGGAATTTTCGAAATTAGAGTTTTCAAAAAAGTTAATGAATCATTTATTTTAAATTTATAAAAAGATTTAAAAAAATTTGTTTGAATATTTTTAAGTTTCCTTATTTTTTAAATTCGTAACTCATTCAATAATAATTTGAAAATATGAAAGAAATCACTAAATTAAAGTAATAAAGTACAGTTATTGCTGCATTTGCAAAAGAAAGGTTTAAGGAATTTTAAAATTAGAGTTTTTGGAAAAGTTAAGGAATCATTTACGGTAAATTAATAAAAGTATGGAAAAAAAATTGTTCAAATTTTTTTCAATTCTGTTATTTTTTAAATTCGTAACTTATTAAACTGTTATTTTAAAATATGAAAGGAAATACTAAATTAAAGTGATAAAGTACAGTCATTGCTTTATTCAATAATATAATTATAACAGTAATTAAAGTTTTAAAATTTGTGGATTATAAATTTTTATAACAAAATTGTTTGAGTTAGAATCCTATGAAAAGAGGTAACCCTCTAAATGGAAATATATTTGACAGAAGAAATATGATAATAAATTTTCGATTATATAATGTTACTTTCATTGAAGTTATTTAAATTTTTAATAATTGATGACATTGAAACTTTCATTGATAAAATTCTTTAAATAATTAAATGATGAATCAAAATTTTTCTTAAATCGAAATAGGAATAATTTTTAATCTAAGATGTAAGTAATGTAATATTGTTTTTACTGAAGATTTGAATCCAAAAATTGCTTCTTAAGTTGATAAACAACTTATCGAATTAATAATCATGTTGTTGAAAAGTAGGTATTTCAGATTGATAATTAGTAGAATGACTTTTGTATGATTGGAAAAATTATACAATGAATTGATTTTTATTGTTTTTATTTAATCTTAATGCCAGTAAGTAAAAGGAAAATGATAAAATAATTATTATTTTAATACAAAATATAATTGAATAAAGAGAAAAAATGCAAGAAGTTTGAAAATTACAGCATCTAAAAAGGTTTAAGAATCATTTATGGTAAATTTATCAAAAAATGATAAAAAAATTAGTAATAATATTTTTCAGTTTCGTTACATTGTCAATTCATAATTTAATAAATTATAATATTTAATTATAAAAGGTATCACTTTATTTAAGTAATAAAGTACAGTTATTATTGCATTTATTAATACCATTGTTACAGTTATAATATATGAATTTCTAATTAAAAATGGTTTCAATTAGAACCCTATGAAAAATTGTAACCCTTTAAATAAAAATATGATTCGAAGAATTTATATTATAATTAATTTCTTATTTTATAATGTTAATTTCTTTTAGGTAATTTGAATTTTTCATAGTTGACGGCATTAAAAGTTTTATGGTTGAAATTCCATTAATAATAAAATATGAACTAAAAATTAAAATAATTTTTATCTATAATGATTAATAGATGAGTAAGTTATAATATTTTTTTTACTGAATATTTCAATCCAAAAATTGACGTTAATGTCGATAAACAACCTATTGAAACGATAATTATGTTATTGAAAAATAATTATTTCATAATGATTATAATTAGTAGAATGATTTTTGTATGCTTAATAAAATTATACAATCAATTTATTTATTTATTTCATGAAATTTACATACGTAAAAAATAAAATTTACTAACCCATCCTTTTTTTTTAAGTTATCTTTTTTTTACTGAAGTAAAAAACCAGAAAAAATATTAAAATTGAAATATTATAATCGAATTTTTGTCATATCAATTCAAAATCATCCTAAAAATTAATTCTATTACCATAGTCAAACATCGAACATAAATATGACTTGACAATATTCATAATAACTGAATTAGCAAAAACAAATCATATTCCCCAATTTCATTTCACTCCTCTTTTAAGAATTCTCTTTCAGTAGAAAACGTATTTCCCATTGAACACGTAAAAACTCAAAGAAAAATTATCCAAAAGTGTCCTTGTTACGTACACGTAGAAAAGTAGTCCATTTTCGTAATAATTATTGTGCTGAAAGGTGCATGAAAGGGTACTTCTGCGTTTCAATTACTCTCCATTTTAATTACACTTCTCCGTTTTGTGTTTTGCTTTTGCGTTAGTTCGTGCATGCTTACTTATACGGAAAGTTAAGCAAGATCACACCGTTAAACTGAAGTCAACCGTAAAACACTTCTTCTTCTCAATTCAGTATTTTATCACTGAAACGAAACTGAAGTTTTTTTTTTAACTATTTATTCGTTTTTATACACAAGAAACCATGTTTGTTATTTTCTATCAGGATTTTATTGAGCTATCCATTTCCCAACACGATCAATCTTGATTCGATTCGTTCAATGGCTTGCAACTTGTAGAACTCTGGCAAAACTAACTCAAAACGAAGCTGGATAGCGTCTACATTCTTCAAATATCGCGCGATAAATCTCGTGGTAATGTTTGATAGATCCAAGTTAAAAGATTAACTGAAAAAGAGCGGGGCATTTTGCGAGAGAGCAAAAAAAGTTATCCAGTCGAATGTTTATGGCAACGCCTCATCTTTATAAACGCTCTGTCACTTTGGGCAGAGGGTTCACTCCGACTTGCGGTTGCCAATGAATTGAGTGCCCCCTCCGTCTGTAGATTAGACGTTCGATCATTTTTTCATTCGTCTGGCTTCACGCCAACCCCACTCTCTGGCATATGGACGCCGAAGATCGGGGTTCTTTATGTGTCGCGTTGTCAAGATAAGAAAAGGGTTTCGGATTAAATTATCGATAATTAGATGAGGGTGGTGGTTTAGGTGAAATGTTATGATTTATTCGGATGTGTCGAGGGAAATTGATGAATGTGTGGGGAGAGTAATGAAGTAATTTGGGTGAGAAAAAAAGAACGGTGAAGGGTTTGAAAAATTATGAAAGGTTATTTTAGTTTATATTGTGTAAATTTATTGTATGTTTTCGGAAGTTTAAATTCAGTTTTTTCGTCGAGGAAAATTATTGGAATGTTGGGTTGAATATTGATTTTTCTGAATTGCGACGTGATAGTGCTTCTTTGTAATTTATTGAACTGAATAGAAATTAGTTAATTGTTATGCAAATAGTACGAGCAGTAAAGGCTCATTTTTCGAATACAGTTTTTTTTTCTCTGATTGTAATTTTCACATATTTATGAAAAGTTAAGGTTTCGAAATTTTAACATTGCATTAGTTTTTTCTACTTATTAGTTTGCTGTTAAGTAAATTCAGTTATTAGAGTGTATTCAGTTACTTATCTCTATGATTTAAAAATTGTTTTTTGGTAAGTAACATTTTTCGAAGTCGAAGTATTATATTTGCAGTTATTTTTATGCTACATTTTGTGACTTGTAATTCGATCATTTTCGAAGGAAGAAATTTTCGGTTATTTTATTACTAATTATAGCTTAATCCTAAACAAATTTTATTTTCACAATATGAGAAATCCGTTTTTCAGTTGAACCGAAATTCAAGCAAAAAAAATACTTGCTTCATTTATTTTGATAGAGATGCTATAAAAAGACTACTTCGCAAAAAAAAAAACCCAACCTGAATTACTTGGACGATTTGATATGAATCGACTCAAAATTTTTCTTATTACACATGAATCATAATAATTTCATTGAAGATTACAATTTTTCCCATATTTTCATTGAAATCACGATTGCACAAAGAAAAAGAATAAAAAACGAAAGTTCATTATTTTTTTGTTATTGTGAAACTTTATTCGGAAATTGTAAAAATTATTTCAACAATCGACAATTTTTTTTCGAAATATTGAATCATGAACAATGATTATAATTTTTCATATTTTTACAATTGTTTTTAATTCGTTCCTTCTTTTAAGCGAGAAAGTAATTTCATTCAACTTTTAGTATTAATCTATATTAGCAAAAATTGTTTAGTGAAAAATGTAAACTTCTGCAATTTTTATCATACTTTTTTTTCCTTGAAATTCTGAAATTCAACGAAACATAGTTTAATCATGATTATTTTCATAAAGGTTTATCATTTATTTATTTTTTAAATGAAGAAAATTCGAGAAATCAATAAATTTTGTCAAGTATCATAAAATCAAAACAAGAGATAGAAAAACTTAGTTAAGTTAATCATATTGTTTTCTTTAAAAACCCTCACATTCATCACAAAAAACCACCATATTCTTCAATTTCCAATCACAAATCACACTTCACAAAAAATCTAATAATAAAAAAGCTCAATTTCTGCAGTTGTTTTTATACTTTTTTTTCAATTCCAAAACTTTACAAAATATAGTTAAATCATGTGCTTTCCTTTGAAGTTCAACTGATAAGATTTACTTTGAAATAAAAAAAATCCCAAAGCTCAATAAATTGCGTCCATTATCATAAAATCAGCGCAAAAAAATCGAATTCCTCAAGATTGTCATATTATTTTCTCAAAAATCTTCTTCACTTCAACAATTCTAACATTCATCGCAAAAAAAAACACTTTCTCCAATTCCCAATCACTACATAAACTTTACAAAAAATCTAGTACAAAAAATTAAAATTTTCGCATTTATTTTCATGCTTTCTTCAAAAAATTCAATAACTTAACAAAATATAGTTTAATTATAATTATTTCTGTAAAAGTTTGTCAATAAAAAAGATTCACTTTGAAACAAAGACAATTCCAAAGCTCAATAAATTATGATAAATAAATAAATTCAGTTAAGTGAATTATATGATATCATTTTCTCCAAAACGCTCTTTACTTCAAAAACCCTCACATTCATCACAAAAAAACTACCAATATTCTTTAATTTATTATTTATATTTATTCTTCAATTTTTAAAATCCAATGTAATTGCTATAAGATTTGGTAATTAAAATTCAAGCAAAGGCTCAATAAATTCTTTTTATTATCAAAAAATCAACGTAAAAAAAAAGGAATTTCTAAAGATCATCACATCATTCTCTCTAAATCACTCTTCACTCCAAAAACCCTCACATTCATTACAAAAAAACCACTATATTATTTAATTTCAAATCACTACTCCCCCTGTACATAAAATCTAATACAAAAGAAACCTAATTTTTATAGTTGTTTTAATAATTTTTTTTCTTGAAATTCTATAATTTCACAAAATTTAGTTTAATCGTGATTTATTTCGTTAAATTTTATGTTTTGAGATTGCCTTGGAAACAAAGAAAATTCCACAACTCAGTAAATTTCGTCAATTGTCATAAAATCGACGCGAGAAAATGGGAGAATTAAAAAAACTCCCAAATTCATTGCCAAAAACACACTTCCTCTAATCCAAAATCACAACCCACAATCTACAAAAAATCAAGTAGCAAATAAGTACAGTTTTCAAAGTTTTTTTTCCGCTTTTTTTCGTCAAATTCTGTAACTTAACAAAATATAGTTCAATGATGATTATTTCTGTAAGAAATAATCAACTAAGATTCACTTAAAAATAAAGAAAATTGCAGAGCGCAATAAATTTCGTCAATTATCATAAAATCAAGGCCAGGAAAAACATGTGCCTCTAGTTCCAAACGTTTATGAAATAAACGAAAACGAAAAAAAATGATATTCATTTTCAAACATGATTAAAATAAAAATAATGAGAATCGTAGAATAATTTTTGTTAAATATCAATAATTTTGAATTTTTTTATTCACTAGAAATAGTAGAACAATTTTTTTTTAATTTTTTCGTTTATTTTTAAATGTTTGGTTCTTCAGAGACATGAAAAAATATGAATTAAGTTAATCACATTACATACTCTAAAACGCTTTGTGCTCCAAAAACCCTCATACTTGTAACGAAAAACCACAACATTATTTAATTCCTAAAATTCAATTTTAATGCGATACAATTTCTTACTCTAAATTCAAGCAAAAACTCAATAAGTTTTTTCAATTATCATAAAATTATTGGAAGAAAAAAAAGGAAATGAGTTAAATTACCCACATCAATTTCTCCAAAACGCTCTTTACTCGAAAAACCCTCACATTCATCCCAAAAAACCACCATATTGCCCAACTCCACCTCACTACCCACCCTCAACAAAATAAATCACAAAAAAACCCTCAAAAGGCGGAACCTCCCAAACCCCCCAACAAACCCTACAAACCCTCTAGCACTCGAGGGCGAGGAACCGACAAAGTGTTACTTCCACTAATCACCGCGACACTCGTGCACCGAGCCATCCAACAAGGGTATGATTCTCCGATTGTCGTCGCCCAGGGTAATATTCGTGGGAAGGCTACCGCTGCGCTTCTCTAGTTACCTTTCGTAGCCTTTCGCCCCGTCCTTTGGAGTTTCTCCTCGCTCACGCTCCCGAGAGTTGGGTTACGGTCAAGTGAAATGCGAGTACTTCGAGTACCCCCCACCCCTTACACCCTTACAACACCGATCTCAAAGCTTTTTCCATCCCCGGCAAATTCGTGTCCAGCCCCGGAGCTTCTCCATCTAGCATGTTTCCAACTCTCCATCGGTTACTGAGCCACCCTCGACACGACAATACACTTTTCGAAAATCCTCCTATCGCGTTGTAAGCAATCTCAGGAGCAAGAAACGCGATGGATCATGAGATACCGATCTTTTAGGTAATGTCGCGCGCGAAATGGGAGGATTTTTATCTCTCCGTTTTATCATGCGAGACGGCTTTGAAAATGCCGAGGGTTTCAAGGTCAAAAAAGGAAGGGGAAAGGGGTGAATGATTTTTTAATTAAGGTCTGGAAGCCGCTATTGCATGTCTGAGATTTTGGTAAATTAGGTATGGGGGTTTCTCAGAAGATTGTTTGAGTTGAAATGAAAGGCTAGTGGTACGAATCTTACTGTTATTGGGATGAATGTGAACATTTTTATGATTTTGTACACAGGATGACACAAAAATCATTATATAACATTGAATAAAACAAAGCGAAATTTCCCATGGTTTTCCAGCCTCCCGAATTTTACAAATTTCCTCTTTCCCTTGACAGCCCCTAAGAAAAGTGACGTCTACACCGTAAGGAACGAAGGCTCTCGAACAGGCCGTTCAAGGATTTTGACTTGCCCGAAGGACTTTAAATGAAAAAAGTTTAGCAGGGGAACGTGACACGAGTCAATGTTGGGAAAATTTTTTTGTCATTCCGGCTCGGGCGTTGCTAATGCCCGTTTAATTTATGTCCCCTCGCGCAACTTTTCAATGCGGAGAATTAAAAACATCACGTGCTCGTAATGGTTCTTGCTAGAAATAGTCCATCAGTAAAATACTTCACTAACAAGTAAATCATTGGAAAAGTTTAGTGTTATTCATGCATATGAATAATTTAAATCGATGCAGATAAATATTATTGACAAGTAAATCAGTAGAATGTATCAATAATCAGTCAGGCAGTGTAGTATTTACTAGAAGTGATGCACATCAGTAATTTAAAGTAATTCAGTAGAATTCATTAATAAGTAGTCTATCAAAAAACAAATACTACAAAGAAAAAAAACAAAACAAACAGATACAAATCGAGGAGAAAAATACGAGTAAATGAAAAAAACCAAACATCAGTAGTTTTGAAAAATTAAAAACTACAAATTTGAAATTGAATTTGAGTTTCACTTCTCTTGCACAGTTTGAAGTTCAAGCACACGATTCAAGGTTTGATGCAAGAGAAGTGAAATTCAAATTCAATTTCAAATTTGTAATTTTAAATTCTAATTTTTAATTTTTCAAAATCACTGATGTTTCGTTTTTTTCATTTACTCGTATTTTTCTCCTCGATTTAGATCTATTTGTTTTGTTTTGTTTTTCTTTGTAGTATTTGTTTTTACACTTTCGCTTTTTAAAATCACACGCAAAGTTTCACTTCTGCCGTGTGTTATTTAACACACAACATTTTTTTTCTAAACTTTTTGGCATTTTTTGTAATTCTTTAATATTTTAGCAATAAACGAGCATTATGAATGTCTATTTAGTTTTTAAAATTCGATACTGTTGTAATCAAATTGGAAAAATATTTTATAGTTTTATGGATTTTTTATACAATAAAATTATAACTTTACGGATTTTAGGTATTTCAAATATTCCAAGAAATTTTCATATTGCATGTAATTTATAAACTTTCATTTATTAAATGGTATTTTCAACAATTTTCAAAGTTTCTATGAGTCACTATACAGAATTCTATAATTTCATGCTATATTATTAAAAAAACTGACTATTTTCATCACTTCATTTCAATTTTCAATAAACATTTCGTTTTTGTATTTTTTTTTTGTATTCAGTCAATCGAAACAATTTTGTGATTATTTATTTTGAAGTCTATTTTTATGATCCTTAAATTTTTGAGCAATAAACGATGACCATTATGAATTTTTTTTCAGCTTTTTAAAATTTGATACTGTAGGAATCAAAGTTGAAAAATATTTTTTATTTTTATAGATTTTTTTTAAAATTATAACTTTACAGATTTTAGGTATTTCAATGATTTCTAGAAATTTCGTATCGTATGTTATTTGTGAACTTATTTTTTTATGAACTAGTATTTTCAACAATTTATTAAGAAAAAATTTTTTTTATAAAAATATAGTTATTTTCTGTGAAATTTCATAATTTATAATTTCACAGTCTAGAATCATACATTTTTAATGATCGAATTATACGTAGCGAAATTCGATTTTTGTGATTTTCGAAATTCAGATTCTTTTTTTTCTGAAACTTTCGATATTTTTCGTGATTCTTTGATTTTTGAGCTATAAACGAGCATTATGAATTTTTTTTTAGCTTTTTTCAATTCGATACTGTAGAAATCAAAGTTGGAAAATATTTTATATTTTCATAGATTTTTTAAAAAACTTCACATATGTAAGGTATTTCAAAGATTTAAAGGATTTTCGTATTGCATGTTATTTATAAATTTTTATTTATTCACTGGTATTTTCAACAATTTTCAAAGTTTTTATGGATCACTACACAGAAATCTAGAATTTCATACTATATTATTAGAAAACTGACTATTTTCATCACTTTCTCTCAATTTTCAATGAACATTTTTTTCCATATATTTTCAAGTATTAGGTTATTCGAAACAATTTTATGATTTCCAATTTTGAAATCCAGAATCTCACATTTTTAATTTTTGGGTTATATGTGACGAAATTCAATTCTTGTGATTTTTGAGTTTTAGATTTTTTTTCTAATCTTTTATATAATTTTTGTAATTCTTTCATTTTTGAGCAATAAACGAGCGTTATGAATGTCTATTCGGCTTTTTAAATTTTTTCAATTCGATACTGTAGGAATTAAATAATGAAATTTTTTTCATATTTTTATAGATTACTATAGAAATTATAACTTTTCAGATTTTATGTATTTCAAAGATTCCTAAAATTTTCGTATTGCATGTTATTTATAAACTTTTTTTTATTTACTGGTATTTTCCAAAATTTGCACTGTTTCTTTGGATCACTATACAAAATTTTATTCCATGCTATATTATAAACCATAATTGATAGTTTTGTTATTGAAATTTTTTTTTAATTTCAATTCCAACGTAACTAATATTCATTTAGTTTCCAATTCATTTAAACAGTAAAATGAATTTTATTTGCCGGTATGAAATTCAACATACATTCAAATTTCCCGCGTGCGTCAACTGAACGCGCAGTTAAATCTTTCCGACAATCGTCAGCTGATTTTGATTTCACTCCCTCGAGTAGAGAAGTTTCACTTCAACAATTTTTTAATAATCAGTCAATCGACATATATATTTTGATATTATGTTGATGAAAACCTTTATTAAATTCTTTAAAAACTCAAACCACGATTACAACTGACTGGGGTTCGACGGGCAAAGCCCCCTTGGTTTCCTATATAAATCATAGTTCACAATAAATTCTTCCCTTTCGCTTCCCCCACCTTCTCTCCTATCTATTCCACAGGAACCACAGATGAAGCTTCTAGTATTTCGTCGGGTAAGGGAATCGACGGAAGCCGCTTCCGCCGAGAGCCACTGGGCCAGAAAAACCATGGATACTCTATCGAGGATTTATGGGGCACGTTATCTGAGTGGGGGAAGACCAGGGACTTCGCCCCGCGTTCTTTCCTAATCGTATCGCGACACGAATCACGTCACATAAGTGCATAAATTCAAGTTATTTCATTTCGTAAACTTTCTCTGAATCCACAAAAACTGAGCCACATTTTCCAATACAGTTGCAGCAATTTCGCTTACTAGACACGAACGAAGACAAACGGCAGCGTTTTAGAAAATATGTGCCCTAATGGGGAAAGGGTTCAATAGACAAGGGGATCGCAGATGTCGTTGCCAGGGTTCAAGGAATTTGACAATGAAACGATAGGGTTAGAAGGGGCGACTATCAAGAGGGACGAGACAGAAAAAAAGCAATATATTCACTTGAAATTATTGTAACTGAACACACAAATGAATCTTTGGATTTCCATAAATCAAATTTGATAAGGTATAATAGAATGCATGTAATTCATTGTAAGACTCGAGAATTTGTAGAATTACTGCAGCAGTCGAATCACTTTGGATACATGGTGCTTGGGGCTTCGGGATCAAGGTGGAAGAAGCTCTTCGTCTCTTTTCAATTAAGCGCGTGCAAGATTAAAAGCAAAAAAAAGGAATGAAGGATCGTGAGGAAGGAGAACGTGAAGAAACGAGGGAAAAAGAAAGCACCTCAAAGGACGCGGCAAACTGAATAAAACGGGATCAAGCGTGGCCAGCTTGTACCGCCTCGTCACTTCTTTCTCATTAATCAAGTTGCGCGCTCACTCGCAGGGATTCGATTATGAGATATTTTAATCAAGATAATAGGTGAGCGATTAAAAGCTTTGTCGAGAGAAGAGCGCGCCATGAACTATATATAATTCATGGAAAGACCTTTGGATGTAGCAGAGTTACATTTGAAATCGAGTAATGTCAGTAAAAGGTTCTTAAAACGGAGGCAGAGGTACTAATTAATCTAGTTGAGAAAATAAAAATGTAAGCTCAGAAGATTGAGGGACAGTTAGGATAAATGTCAATGGGATGATGTTTTTTCTTATTTGGGTGATGTTTCGTACTTTGAAAGACTAGAAGATTTGGTTAATAGAACTATAAAACTTGGTAAATCCAAACACAGAATTTTGGATTGGGAACAGCTTATTTTAAAAACTGATGAAATATCTGGATGCAAAGATTTGAAGATAATGTTTCGTTTGTCTAGAAATAGAAATCTCGAAAGTGTATCTAAGTAGTAAACTCAATGAAAAATTCACTATAACCACAAATAGTGTTAAAAATAGTCTGAAAATTATTCTTTGACTCATATAATTTTGTGAGACTTCAAATAATAAATGATTAATAGTTTTTTTGTAAAAGAAAAACGAAATAACTTCTACCTCTTGAAAAAAGACGATTTTTACACGTGATGTATTTATCTTCTTTTTTTATTTTATATTATTCAAGTTTTCTTCCGTCGCGAAAATCGTTCGACTTAGGTAACTTATCGGAAGTTTCATTGTGTTCAAAGCATTCCGAATTCTTATCTTTGATAATGAAAAATTTTATCACACAATAAAAAGTTTTTTTTTCATATAACAAACTATTTGAAATTCTAATGACTCTTGGTATTAAATTTCTAAAGATTATCAAAGTCGTTAAAGATAGACTCTTTGCACGTACCGGAATTAGCTGATAACCGATAAAAAAATTCTCTCATTCATTGTTATTCATTTTTCATGATAGAAAAATTGGTGATGGAATACATTTTTCTCCATGTTTTTTGGTTACGTACCTATACATGTAATTTTTAAATTACTTGGCGTTGACTGTGTTTAGTACTTGCAACTGCGTAAAACATTTTTATTTCTTCTGAAGTAATTAAAAAATAGCAATAAATATGAAGTTTATTGAATTTTAGAAATTTTACATGACAAAAAAACTTATTCAAATTCAGAAAAATTTGCACGTCTCGAGTATAAAAAGGCAACGTTTGACAGAATTCCGACAGAATAAGTATTCATTCCTGAAAAAAGCATCAATATGGCGAAATATTCGTTCATTTTCTGTATCGGTGTATACTCGATCGTGAGTTTCTTTCATACTGAGTTTCCGATATTTGTAACAAATTATTGAATAACCATTTGATCGCAGCATTGAGACAGAAAAGAATTTTTCTCGATACTTGAATCTTGCAACTTTTCGTCACGTCATCTTCTGATAATTGTCATACAACGTTTTAAATAATATTTGTCTCGAAAATCAATCGGAAAGTTTTTAAACCACGAATCATATGGACGATATCGTCGACGTATTAAAAATTTTGATTGATTGACGACAAAGCTTGTATTATCTGTATTTTGGAATATTTATATGTTTTTCAAATATCATTGATGCATTTACAACGATTTATGTTTTTCTCATTATCTAAGGTGCATGTCTAAAAGAAAAAAAAGTTACCCGACTCATAAAAAAATTAACCCGTATTAATATTAAGATATTACATCCCTCCTTATTAAATTATGTAAAGTGATAAGACATTTTACTTGTTATTTTTTTTAACGTTTTAAAACTTCCACAAATAACACATTCACAGCCTTAAAAATCTTATTATGACTTATTTTTGTAAGTGACAAATCGTTCTTTCCCAAGTTTAGAATATTTAAATAAATATAAGTATTATCGAAAAGAAAAGTTCCTAAATTTACATTTTTGTTAGTGATGATTTGAAAAAAATTTGATAATTACGTGAACTGAAGAACTACTTTAAGACTTATTCGTAGTTATAAAAAAAATTTTTAATTAATTTTTTAAATGCTTTTTCGACAATATAGAAGTTCGAATTTTACAAGTTTATGTTGTTCTCAACTAATATTTTGTTAAGGCAAGTGCAATAAATTTCCAAGCAAACGGGGTCCAAGGAACAGGAATCGAAACCCGGGTGAGCAAAAATGCAAATTAAGATTATATTTTTTATTTAACGTCAGGTGCATTTTACGAAAATAAAATAAATAAATAAATAAATAAATAAAGAATTGAACGTTGTAAAATGAAACTTGTATATGCAGGTAACCCAGTTTAATCGAATATTCCAGTTTATGTAACTGAATAAGGAAGGCGATTGAATTGAAGAATAAAATATTCATCGACCTGGACATTTAAAAAGAATTTCGATACACTCCAACTCCAAAAATACGAGGAGCTTGGGAATCAGAAACTCCAAAAATACGAGCGTGAGAGGGGTTCCCCACTTTGGTGACATTTAGAGGGAAAAGGCGTGTGCGTGAGCACACACATGCGGTTTCCTCACGCGCGCTTCGTGTAGCGCTCGTATCTTTAGAGCTCGTATCTTTAGAGTTCGAGTGTACTTAAATTGATTTTCATTGACATAATATAAGAAAAAATTTTCGCCAAGTGAACCATTCTTTTGTAGGTATTTACTTAATGAATGCGGCAAATGGTAATTAAATTTTTTCGATTTTGATTTTTCTAGGACATGTTTCGCCTTATAATTCGATCCAGCTTTCAATTAAAAATGCACTTAAGAGAATTATCGGTAAGGATCTATAAACAATTATTATTTGACATAACATTATTATCACTTGGTTGACAGATCTGCAAGAAAATGAAATAAAAGTAAAAAATTTATAACGTCACAAGCTTTATAAGAATTCATTTTTTTTGAAAGCTTACTTGTTTTTTTGTTTGGGAAAATGATAACCTAATCTAGGTGCCATATGTGTTGCAGAATTTTTTTTTATCATTTGACTAATGAATGCGTACTTTTTAAGAAGCATTACGTTAAAACGAAACTTGTGCATTTTAACGACTCAGATTTTTTTTAAAGTATGAATTTTAGAAATTTAAATTCTGTAATGAAATGTTGAGTATATTCTTGTAGTCTACTTTATAAATTTCGTATTTATATTGTTTTTACAAAAAGTTATATAGTTTTAAAATAAAAGTTCCGTAATAACGTTAATATGTAGATATTAATTCATCATTAACATTTCGAGAAAAAGAGATGAGAAAAAAAAGTAATAAATATTGGAGAAAAATGATTGTATTACAATTTAGCGACTGAAATATGATTTTTAGAATTTCTAGCTATAAGTATAATCTAATTGAAAAAAAAAAAAACAAAGTAATTCATTTTAAGATACGAATATAAATGAAAAATATGTGAAACATAGAAAAAATATAAGATAAATGTTCAGAATTCTTATTACATGTTACTCATGATGGTAAATTCATTTCGTTAGAAACGAAAATTAGGTTATATCGAAAAAAAGAAGTAGCATATCGTTACAATACTGGGAATCGACAAGACATGATTATCAATTTACTTCTTAAAGACAAAAAAAATTACCAATTCGTACGAGTGAATTTTATTTTTTCGTCGTTTTAGGGACTCTATGTACCTAGTATCTTTTGAATTTTTATTAATGCGTATCATTATCTTCAGTTCATTTTCAATTAGTAGCATGAATCGAAGAGATATTTATAAGATAATTTTTATTTTTAATCTATAGCAAATTATGTTTTCTATAGGTACGTGAACAAGGGAAACTTAAAGCAACAATAATATATGACGAAGGTCCTTTTGGAAATTTTCGCGTCATATCGTTAGGTTCATCGGCGATCACTGCTGTAAGTTTTTTAAAATAGGTAAATTAACATGGAAAAAAATGCAAAAAATTATTAATGAAAGCACTTACACTATCTTAATATTCTTGTTTTCAAAGGGAATTTACTGCATTAGATCACCAGATTTTCGTATAGCACAAATCATTGATTCAAACGATGTAAGTAATGAATCTATAATTTCGAACGATTGTTACTTATTTTATAATTAAACCTACGTTCTAAGATAAAGAGAAAAAACAAATCCTAATTTATGAGCTGCTACTGAAAAATTTATTGCTTTTTTTTTATTCTGAGAAGTTGTAAACAATAAATTAATTATTTGATCGTTCATGGTTTAAAAAATTATTATGTCTTATATTTCGAAATGAATTGAAAATTCATTAAAAAAAATTATTCAACAAAGTTAACTATCAATGAAACTTTAAGAATGAGAAAAGTCATTTTTTTCGGAACGAACTTGAATTGCTAATTTTTTGGAATTATTGTTTTGAAGGATTACTTTACTCTTCGCTACCCTGATAATTCTACACACCGTATTGTATCATTAGAAGTAAGTAAAATTGTACCTTCATATTAGCATTATAGTCAATCGCCTCGTTCTCGAGATTACTATGTAGTACCAACTTTGCGGAGCAAAACGTCACAACATGTTTAAAGCTAGGTTAGAGAAAATCCTAACCCTAACCCAGTAATCTCTTCGAAAGAAATTTCATAAGGACTAGAAAATTATGGGGAGAAGTTGGCCACCGAGAGCTAGGGGCACCATGTTTTTTCTCTACCCCTAGCTCTAAACATGTTGTGACGTTTCACTCCGCAAAGTTGGTACTACATATTAATCTCTTCGAACGAGGTTCTTCGTATCGTTACGATTGAACTTCACTTACAGGTTAAGTTCGTTTAATCTTTAATCATTTAAATTTACAAATAAACTTTCTGTCCACATTTAACCGTCATATGATTTGAATCAGTAACTTGTACACCCACAAATCTAGTATATTCATTCAATATTCTAGAGCTGGAAATATTATTTTGAATTTTACGATCTGCATCTTATTATTGAATTTTTAGCATGACAATAAATCATGAAAAAGTGAAATATATGTTTTCTTACATAAAATTTGTTTTTTTTTTTCTAGTTTATAATGAAACTTAAAAGATACGTGGTTCGTACGTATGAGAACGAAGTGAAATTTATAACATCTATGCATGTGAGTAAATGTTTTTTACTCCAAGGGAAAGCAGTTTAAGGCTTTACTTTTTCGTTTCGTAATTGTAATGCTAACTCAAAAAGAGGACTTTCATTGTCTTCTACTGAAAAACTTTTGCAAAGTTCTAACAAACAAAAGCATACAGAAAATGATCTAATGAGGTCACAAGGATTCACGTTCCTGCTTAGATGGTTTTCTTACAAAATTTATTAATGGTTTCGAAATTCTCGATAATTATACAGCCTTAGAAACAAAAACAAAAAAAAAAGAAATACAAGGTGGCGTTATTTGGTCATAAGAGGCTGTTATCGAATGAAATATTTAAAACTCCATATGTACACAATTTTTAAGAATGAAGTTAGACACCTTCTGCGTTATTGACAATTCGAACAATAATTGAAAATGGCAATTAAAACTTTTTTGCAAAACACGCACAAAAAAGGTGCTTCTTGCACCTTAAAACTAACACAAAGGACGTGCATTTCCGACCGGCGATTCATTTCGATGTGGGCGTCGCGTTTTGATGCGTGTTTTTGATTTTTATTACCTAGGGGTAGCCACGCCTTAGGTTCTAGTTACAAAATATACTATTTTTTCGTCTTAATGTTTTTTTAGGACATTCAAAATTGGGAAAAACTACCTTAGAAGCTTCCAACGAAACAAAAATCAAGGTTATGTTCGGATTCAGGAACTACAACAAAAGGAAATGATAATTATGTTTTTATCGTTTTCTTTCTGCCGATTAGAGCGTAATATTAGAAACTTATATGTATTCCGCGTGTATCATTGAGTGAAAAAATTCGTTTTGAGTGTGACTTCGGTGATGGAATTTTTTCGTTGAAAAACCCATAAATTGATCGTATCTATTGTTATTAATAACCTACTTTCCTTTGAATTGGTAAAGTAAAAAAAAAACTTAGTGTGTGTTTGTAATTTTTTTACTGGTTAATATGATCATTCCATTTTTTATAATAATACACCGTTTATCATTAGTCAGAATATAGTTATAATTGCGAGAATCTGATGTAGGTATATCGTGAAATAAAAAACTTTGGAATTTTGATGCCGTCTCTCTTGGCCTATACGCTTGATCCAATTCTTTCGCGCTTACTCCACTCTTATTATTTTGTCAGTGGAGAATCTTTTCACAGAAAAAAAATTTTCTCATATAATGAATCAGTGATTGGCGATCTCGCAACTTCCAGTATGAGCAGAAATTTTATTATACAATGCCAAATAATTATTATTCAAAATCGACAAATGGCATAAGCCAGTATCAGTTGATGAATGCTGAAAGTTCAATATTCGTTTCTATCTTTATTCGGCATTTTAAACATATATACATAACAAAAAAAAAAGATTTTGAAAGAGCTTTTTTTGTTTTCTGCATCCACGTGTACAAGGGTACGCAATTTTTCCGTGATCACTGACACGTTTTTAGATTCACTAACCAATCTCTTTTACTAAAGAAACCAATGGATAATTCTATAATTCCGTTTTAACGCAGAAGTCTGCTATTTAAGTGAGATTCGAAACGAGCTCGTCTTTATAATGAAATTTTTCTTTGACTCATCTAAGTTAAGTTAATAAAAATAATAAATTGTCAATAGTTTTGGCCCCGGTATAGTTTTTGATTATCCGTAATTTTTTGAATAACGAAAAACGAAATAACTTTAAACCCCTGAAAAAGTATATTTTGTAACTAGGACCTAAGGCGTGGCTTTTTGAGCAAGGGCCAATTTATCTGCCGAGGCGTAGCCGAGGCTGATAAATTAGTCCGAGAACAAAGCCACACCTAAGGTCCGAGTTGCAAACGATATTTTTTGCAAAATACGCACAAAAAGGTGCTTCTCGCACCTGAAAATCAACGCGAAGGGGGTGCATTTCCGACACGGC
>JAPYZL010166380.1:0-16802 GCA_030522825.1 Platygaster orseoliae
CTACACCTCGTAGCACTCGGCTTCGCCTCGTGCTCGGTGTAGCCACGTCGTTGTCAACTTTGTACGCGGCCCGGAAACGCCCGTTTTCCCCGAGGTATACATACTATTTTCTCCGCCGCGAAAGCGAGAGAGCGAGTTTGGTGCTTCGCTGGCGAGAATCGATAACAATCGAATCGAGGTTCATCATAACAGCAGCAAGAAACGGTATCAAAAAAAATTTTTTTGAAAAAAAAAATTTTTTCGATAATAACATTTTTTTTCGGAAAATAAAATTTTTTTGAAAAAAAGTTAATTTTGAAAAAAAAAAATTTTTTGTGAAAAAAAAAATTTTTGAAAAAACTTTTTCTAAAAAAATAGTTTTTCGAAAGAAATAAATTTTTGAACATTGTTTGAGAAAAATGAATTTTTTTGAGACGATGTATTTTGCTCTCAATTTTTTTAAAAACGGTATTTTTTGCTCCCAAGAAACAGAAGGAAACAAAAACCAGGCGTCGAAACAGCCGTTTTTGTAGCGGAGCAGAAACGAGTGATCTCGCTCTTGCGGCGGAGAAAAGAGATTTCCAGGCTGTATACTTTCAAGGCGGACGCACTGTATACCAGCCAACTTCTGAAGACAGGATTGCTGTTTTTCGTTTTGATTAAGTAAACGCAATAATCCTGAACTCTATTTACATTTCAGAACTAACAGAAAACCATTCGTTACGTCATCTAGAAATAAGTTAGTACATTGTTAATAATTTTCACTTCTTTTTATCATTTTTCATTCTCATATCGATCACTTAATTTTTAAACATCATTTATAATCAGTCAACGAATCATTTTTTGTTATTCTTTGTATTTTCATTGATTTTTCTCTGTATCATTTCTATTTTCTTTATTTAAAACTAAACGACAATTTATTTTACCGCAATTACAGGAGGGGGATTACAGGAGGAAGCTAAATCCACCAAAAACCCTTTTTTTCACGCGCCTGGTTATCGTACGATTAAATGATTTTTCGATTACTTCAGATCGATATCATGATTTTTCACGGTTTCACATGATATCAAATTATTGTACATTATTCTCATAGCTCAATTCGCATCACTGAGAATCATTATATAAGTAAAATGTCCTTTACCAAGATTTAAAGTATTTTCTTCCTGATCAGATATCTTTTTTCCGTATAAACATGCAACATAAGTATCTGCAGCATTTACGAACATCTCTGAAAATAACATTTTTTTACCATACATAGATTATAATAAAGTTAGTCGATAATTCGATACAGTAGAACAACGATTTCTTGCGGGGGACGAGAAAAAGGCGACTCGCTTCTTCGGGGATAAAGTACGTAAATAGCGTTTCCACATCCCCGCGCAAATCTCGCTCCAGAGAACACTTTCCCGGGTCTCAGACGCCAATGCCCGAAAAACGATCTTCCGGATTTTTTCTTCGAGACATACGCGAAAATCACCCTGACTATTTGTACAAGTTACAACTGTCCCCTTTATTTATTCATGAATTACGGAAACTACGGAAAGAGAAATGGGGTGTGGAATAAGTGTCTATGGATTTTTGTATCAATACCGAACTTGTGATATATTTCCTGAATAATAGATAAAATTTTGCCAATTGTTAATGAAATCGACGTTGTTGTCTTTTTGTTTTTATGGATTTTTTGACATTTTTGGTCAAGTAACGGTCATGCATATCACGAATAAATATGATGATGAACGCAGTCTTCAACAATAATCAACAACTTCTGGAATTCTACTAATTATAGAATTTTCCAGTATTTTCAACGATGTTTCTAGCTTTTTTATCATTATTCTGCAGAACTTGTCAAATTTTATAGCAAATGACAAAATGTTCATAAATTCAGTGAATCTAGGCAAATTTCGGAAATTTTTCCCATCAACTAAAATATATTATTATTTTTGTAACTGTGAAAACGGCAAAAAAATTATTATGACAAAAAGATAGTCAATTATTATCAAAATTTCCATACAAACTCGGAATCTCTGAAAGTGTTGATAAAATTCTGCCACCCATGTTGTTGCTACTTTTTAATCATTTATTTTGACATACATGATTACCTGATTCAAGATAAATGTTTTTCCAAAACACCAATATTTGAATTTCATCACAATGAATCCTTAGAAAACAACAGAATAACTATATTCTCATATACAGTGCGTCCGCCTGGATAGTAAACACTATTTTTTTTAGGTCCAAGCTTGGACTTGGAAAAAAAATAATGTGTACTATCCAGGCGGACGTATTGTATACGAGAAGAGGATTCCATTTTTAGAGACTCTATGGACACTACAATATAATGCACGTACTGAAGGCACCTGTTGATAGGCAACCAAGCGTGCACATAGCCGCGGATGGGTAACTCTCTACGGGGCTAAATTAATCCTATTTAAATAGGATTTGATGCCGAATATAAAAATATTCTATCTCTGGCAAACGCCATACGAGCCAATTACGATGGTTAATTAGTTTATTTTTTTGCATGAGAGATATTACGTAATCCTGACATTTGATGTACTAGAACTATAATTATCACGAATCTGTTGGGAAATTGGATTGTTTGTAAATAATTTATTCTTGATTGATGCAACGAAGCAGCTTGATATATTGAATTGTAAATGGAAAATTATTTACTGACATGAGTTGAATATAATTCACAATTAGCAAGTAAAATTATCAGAAAATGCAAATTCAGATATATAGTCTTATATTTTTTTATTTCTGTAATCTGTAATAACCTGCAACTTTTATATTTTATTTCATTTGCTTCTAGATAAAAATCAAGCAATAATTTTTTTGTGTTTCAGCACGTGCAAATGGCCCACGCTTTAAGGCGCATTTCATATGCGACCTGTGAACCTCAACACGCGCAATTTAGTTTTTTAGCTCGAGAACCTCGAGCACACTTCAGCCTTCAATACTGTCATTCTTTTGTCACGGAATCGTCTGAACAGGTCAGTTACCTTAATAAAATTTTCAACTATAATATTCGTTTCTGTGATAAAAAACTTTGATTGTACAAATGGTTAAATTATATAATGAGGTGCGAAGTTATGGAACTCAAATCGTTCCGCAGATTCTTACGACTTCTATTATAAAAACCAGATGTTTTTACCAAGATTATGGTGATTTTTATAATACTTTTCAATTTTTGCAAATTATCAATGACAATAAAAAATATACCCATGCATATTTTAAATTCCTATATTAACGATACCTACAAATTTAGAAATTCTATACAAACTAGAAATTCAAAAAGTACTAAAGAAAACTTTTAAGATAAAATCATGTAACAAATCCATTACAAAATAAAAAACCGGTAATACTTTCAAGCTTTCAGCATCAAATGATAAGAATCTATGGAAAATATAGAAAAATAAAAAAAAGTTTTTGGGTTGTATAAATATCAGAAAATTCTTTAAAATATTGTAAGTCTAGAAAATTATGGAATACTACAAATGCCAAAAGTAACTACAAAAAAATCTAATAGAATTTTAGAACTGTAAGAATTGTGGATCTTAAAATTCTATTTATCTATTCAGAAATCTAGAAGAATATTAAATTTAAAAATAACTATACAGAAACATTCTACAGATTTTATTGATACTGGACAATACCAAAAATACTGAAAGAATTATTAATTCATACAATACTGAAACAATATATATAAGGTTTTTTCTTTCCGAAAAAAAAAAAAAATAATAAAAAAAAGTTTGAACTTGAAGTTTTAAAGCGTCGAATTCTACAAATCTTCACGAGAAAAATAACGGAGAATGCTTGTAATTGTCAAATTTTCATACTCTTAAACACAAAAAAAAATTTTTTCTTATTAACTTTAACCGTAAACATCAGAAATCATTTTCATCTGTACAACTTACGGTCAATCATTATTTTTCACTATAATAAAACTTTTTCTGAACCTGCTATTATTTTTCTATTTAGGAGTTCTGTTTTCTGAGCTACGAATTCTCTTATTTAATTATGGGTTGTATCTCATCATGTCATCAAACAACCGCCATATGCTTATTCCAAAGATATGACATATGTTACGAAAGGAGAAAAAATTAGAAGAAACACAAGAACGTAATCTCTTTCCCTCTCCACTTCCACCCCCAAGAAAACAATCCTGTTCTATGTGATTATCATACATCTAAAGTTCTTTTTATTTTTTTCACGTTCCCCATAGAAATTATACATAGATGGATTCCCAGAAGCTATTTCGCAAATGTCCTTATTCCCATGGAGAAATTGCTTCTAATTATGAAACAAAAGAAATAGGAAAGTTCGAAAATTTTTCGAAATTAGAGAAATAAATGTTTTTGAATTCAAAAAATTAAATTCAGATTTCCACACAAATTCGATAGATAATTTTTGCTAAGAAGATTATTTTTGACTAATAAATTTTCCATGACAGACATCCACGTAGAAGTTTTTGAAAAAATCTAAGAAAGTATGGAAAATCTTCGGATTAATTTTCCAACTCGTAATTTCGCGATCTCAAAGATTCGATGGCTAAGTCCCCCGCTTTTTCCAGCTAAGCAGGAATCAATAAAAACTTTTCTCGAGGCGATCGCCGTCTCCGATGTCCCCGCATTTTCCACCCCTCCCCCTCACCCCTTTCCCACCCCCTGATCAAGGAAAATTGATACGGCTCAGCGGGTATCAACAAGTCGATATTTTTAATTAACAAGCCCAGTGATCCGTTATTCTTGGCTGCCTCGGAAATGAAGACCAAAGCGACTCTTTTAATAAAGTCGTGGAATGTCCCTTGAAAAATTCATTACTCGTTCCCCTCCAGCGAAAACCGATGTAATAACGCGCCGAAAGCGCCTACGACATGGATGCACGTGTTCACGAATTTGCACTAGTCGGAAGAAATTTACTTGATCCGTCGTGTCGACTGTGTGCGGTTTAGTTTGTAATCTCTGTTTTTTTGTTTGTTTTTTTTTCATGGCCCTCAAGACATATTTAGATGTTTTAAATTTTTAGGATTCCTTTTTTTACACTGAATACGAATGCAGGTGTATATTTTATAATCTATCATTGTTTTCACGCGTTATATTAGGAATTATTGCATCTGTTTCGAGGTTAACTGAAGGAGTCAGGTTGGCATACCCGAATAATTCGTCTTAATGCAGGTCGCGTTAAAAGGCCCTATCTCGCGTTAGAGCGAATGAGTTCCGACAGCGGAGACCATTAGGGAGCCAAATGCGCCGATGCCACCGTAACTATACGTGTATTAACCAGTGCCTCTCCCAAGCGTGCGCCAAACATGCATAAACGGCAATTATGCAAAACGAGAGCATATAGCCATAAACGTAAAGCCCTGAGTTAAACTGGGTGAATATTGCCCTCGAGACACTCGCACCAAGCAAACATCTTAACTTCGGCCTCGAAATGAATATTAATTGTTATCGTCATAACCAACTTTTATCCTAGAAAGGTGAGTTGACTTTGCGAGAATGCAGAAGTGTCACAAGATCTGTGGTTGGGTGGAATACCCACCAATATCACCGCGGAAATGCATTCATTTATAGTGTAGTTTTTTAAAATCGAAAAAAATGTCCATTATTTACGGAATTCAGGCACGTAGGCACAGAGGAGTTCATTCTTGTTCATTCATTCATCATAAAACAAGCGTACCTACTGAAATTTAGAGAACGTAAAAAATGGTTTCATTCAAGTTCTAAAATTCGAAAGATGTTCAGAATTCCTAATTTTTTTTATTTTAAAAGAAAATAATCCTACTTTAAATGTACTATATACTATATTCCTACTTTAACATTTTTTTCTTGAACAGAATTCTTATTATAAATGTTTTCCAAGAATAACGTGAAAAAAGAAGTGTAAGAAAATGTTTCAAACCGGAGATAAGTTGAAAAAAAGTTTAATCATCGTAAATGCTAAATATTTAAAATAACTATGAACTCTGGAGCATCGAGTTCTAGAAATCTAGATTAAAATTTATTACAATATCATACAATACTCATAGTAAATACTCATAGTAATGTAATTCTCTAATTCTAAAACATATTCTATTCTCTATCTGTATATAATATTTGACATATTTCTCAAAGCAAAAAATACCAGAAATCTATCAACACCTTCAAACTATGTATGTATTCATATTTTATCAAAAAATTATTTATTGCATAAGGAACCATAAAGAATATAATCCGAAAATTTCTATATTCAACACAAGAAAAATCTTTGAATCGGTATCAAAGACATTATCATCTGAAAGGTCAGTTTGAATACTCAAAATTCTTAAAATTTTCATTGCCATCGCATTTTATTTCATCAGAATGATTTATTTATTGCATCAGAAATGTTTAAAATACTTTAAATATATGTAGTGATTTCTTTCTTTTTTTCAAATCAAATGAAAAAAACTTTTTATAACATTCATTTCCAGATCATCAAAGTTCATCGAATCTTAAAGAGCAGAGTAGAAATCCATTATACTATCAGAACATTCTTCAAGGTGTATAAATACTCAACAATTATTAAAATACCAAGAGTATTAGAAAAAAATTTTAACCCCAGTGACTAAAAAATCACAAAAGTTAGATTTCAGTATTCATACTCACGTAACCATATTCTCAAACATCAAAATTCATATAATCTCGGAAGAAATATATAACTTTGAAAAACCCCTCTCTAAAATGTTTACCGCCTACGCCCCTGATGGAATCCACAACCGTTTTTTTAAATTTTCATTTTATAATGAATAATGATCAATTTCAATTATCGATTTTATCGAACAAGTTAATAAATTATGGAAAATCATTGTAGATTTTTTGAATTTCCAATTATCTTCAATTTTTTAAAATTTTCGAAACCTGAAAGACAATGCAAACTACTTTCGACTTTTCGGATTTCATGAAAATCCGTCTCTTCGATAAAAACTTATCGTAATATTTTTATACCTTGCAAGTTTTTTAAGTAGTGAATTTTTATATTATTCAAAATAAAAATGTAACTGTACATAATCATATTTATTTTAAACTTTTTTTAAAAACTAATTATCCTCCTAGTTTACAACAGAGGCAAAATTAATTCGTTGTTAGTTATTTTTCTGGAGCTAAGAAAAAGTGTTTCCAGAGTTTGTGCTTTGTAATTTATGCAGAAACCGGAGTCGCGACAAAAAGTAATTTACTAGGACGCGAAAAGAGCAAACCGCTTCATTAGTTCCGTGGTGAAAAAAGCTTTGATTCTCGCGCGTGACGTTATAAAAAGGACAATGCTCTCGCGGAATTCTTCGTCACTCTTGAATGGGGGAAAGTGGAGAAAAAAATGCTCTTCATGTAACTCCATTATTCGGGACAAATGGCTCGGTCACGCTTTAAGGACACAACTCGCGCTGAATATTACAAATCCAATCCATTAAATAACTGTGCCAGACCTCCAACAATGGCGAGAATTTTACGAGGTTTTCAAAATGAGAGTTCATAAAATATGCGAAAGTTTTGCAGTAAAGGTTTTCACCGTACGCGTGCTTTTCACGACAATTTTCTTCAGAAAAATTCGCGGAAATTTTATAATGGAATTTCTTCTTCTTCGTAGCATTGTAGAAATTTAATGTTTTTCGTGATTTAAGAATGGTTATTCAAAATAGTAAAAACCATCATGGATTTTTTTTTAACGTTCTAAGTATTTATTTACCGATCATAAAGGTATTCATCAAATTATAACAGTTGCAAGACCAATATTTATTAAATTTTAACAATGTAGTTAGTGTTTAATAAAGCCAATTTTGAAGGAGATTGGCGTAGTCAGGTTAGGCTAGGTCGAACTACAAATCCCATGCAAGATTGAGCTCCTTTGGACATTATCGTCAACTCCCTCGTGGATCGATACAACGGAATGAGCTTCGTATTCGTGGACGCGTAATTGAGCAACTAATAGAGCTGCCGAAGGTGCCGATTTACCGTCCTCGTTGTCCGAGGCATTGTCCTCGGTTACGTAATTTACCCGAGTGAAATAGATATATATCAGATGAAGCCTAGCCGTCTCATTTGCGTACTTTATTAGCCGTTGCCCAGCGACCCGATTCCGCAACAGGATTAACGAACACATATAAATATGCTCATTCTGTATAAACAGCGTTTTCACCCTAGCCATTTCAGTTTTCTTTTTTCATACGTATAACTACTTTAATATAATTTGCACATCATTTATAGTTTAGAATGTTTTAGGATTTAAAGTCTTATAGATTTTTGAAAAAAATCATATTTACGTAGTATTTCAAGTGTTATTTTCTCTCATATTCAGTTTTGAAATTCCTGATCACAAGTTTAAAAAAAAAGGTAACTACTTTTTCATGTACCTATCGCATCAAGCCAATCAGTTTTCCATGTTAAAATGCGAGAGGAAAAACACCTAGAAAATCCTTTTATTCGGTGTATCCTTTTATTGGGTCACTGGGGAATTTGTGTTGAACGAGCGAATTCGATTGATTAATGCAATTTAAACAATCTGCGAATTCAAGGTACGTTGAGTAAACGAGGATAACGCTGTTTTGCCGAAATTTCGAGCGTGTCACGACGTGGATTCTCGGGGGTAATGAATTGTTAGGAAGCCAATAAACTTACTGATTCAATGTGCAGGTACTTTGTGTAATTAGGTAGCGTAATGAATCAAAGGTAATTGAGTTTTTAATTCGCTTGGGAACGCAATTATAAAACAAAAGCCTGGGTTGATGGGTGAATTTCTGCAACGTTGAAAGTTTCAAACAGAGTTGCGGTTTTTGATAATTGTTTTGTTAAACTTTTCCAAAGTATGCGGGCATGAAAATTCGTGTTGATCAAAGTGGACAGAGTTTTGTCGGTAGGAGCGATTTTGGTGACTTTGTTAAGAACTCTTAATTTGTTTAGGAGTCAAACAAAATTAAAATTAAAAGGAAAATATAATTTGCAGTGAAGTGTGATGAAAAAATTTATTAGAAATTACAGAAGATTGAAAATATTTGACATTCGCACAAGTGACTGTGAATTACAATTTTTAACATTTCTATTTGAGAATTTTAATCATGAGCACTTTTTTTCATAATACATTTATGACAAAAAAAATGAGCGTTACAAAAGAAGGGCCCGATACTCGAAAATTAATAGCTGAATCGAAAAATCATTATATTGAACAAACTAGTTTATTTATAAGGTATAATGTCAACATTTGATGAAGTAAATTTTAATAAAAGACAATTGGGAATTTTTTTAATGAAGAAAAGGATGTAAGTAAAAGAAGTTGATTGAAACTCAATCTACTTTTAAATATGGGAATTATACATTTTCGATAAAATTGAAAGTAGAATCAATTTCAATAATATTAAAAACGAATTTATGATTTTATAAAGTCATCGCAAATCTGAATTCGAATTTCGATGATTTCGAGAACTTCAACTCTCAGAATAAGAAGATAAAAGAATCAACTATCTAAAATTTCATCATCTACTACACCAATAGTTGAAAAACTAAAACCTACTACTTGAATTATAATAACCTCGTGAATTACGACTATCAAAAACGTTATAAAAAAAATTTTTCCCATCATCTGAAATCATTTAATTTTTTCCCACAGTACAAAAGAACTCGCCGAAAAAAATTAGAAATCTCGTTTCACTTTCAAAACTTCCACAATTCTCTGCACACCATTCAATCAATTTGATTGTTTCGAGAGAAAGCGGTTAATATTTAAAGCTGCATTGATCGATTTTTCGTGAGAAATAATCGATACATGCAAAGCCCCGCAGCCCGGACTTTATTGTTCCTCGAAACTCGGGTAATTCATTGATTGACCGAGGACCCATTCAACGAGAAAAGGAATAATGAAGCCCCTTCAATACTTCAAGATTTCCCTCATTGTCATTTGCTCATTTTAAAGAACGAGCTCTCCATTGAAATTTCTCGTTATGAAACACAAATTGTATGTTGATTGAGATTTCAATTGTTTCAGACAGAGCATGCACTTCATATTTTTACAGTTTGAACAATCCTCGTGAATCAGTTCGAAGTACTTGTTGACTTGTAAATTTTTTCACTGACGTTAACGAACTGTCAAATATTCAAGTCACATTTTTTTTCATTTGGCCAAATAATGATTACGATTTGAAGTATGATATATTTATTAAGCAAGAACATTTTTCATTTCTGACGTTGATTTCATGATCTACATTTTCTATGACTTTTGATCGTGAAGAACCTTTGCCCCATGTAAGATTCAAGACTCGAAAGTATATTTCTGTTTTCTCGGCGGCAGGGGAGAGGGGAAGCAAGCCTTCTTGTTTAAAAAAATCACTGGCACTTAAAAGCTTCTTCCTGTTGTCTGGATGCCACCGGTGCCTTTTTAGAAAACAGAGAAGTAAGTCTGGGAGCAAGGAGAGAAACAGATTTTTCGCTCAGAACTTTGGTCAAGCCTGTGACGGACTTTGCACTTTTTAAGATTCGAAGTTTTGAGCTCGAACTTAGTCGAATTCATTTTCATCGAATTCCGGTCGAATTCGTTCTCAAAACATTGAAATATTGAATTTTGTAACTATTGAAAGTTAACTTTATTACTACGATTTTGTGCAAAAGAGAACGAAACCATAAACAAATTCTGAAATCGTTTGTGATACTTGAATTTCTGAATATTTTAATATCAGCACTCGGGTTTTAAGTTACTGCAAAAATAATGAACAAATATTTTATAAAAAATACCTCATTAAAATATATTTTACGTACCACAAAGTATACCCCAATTTATTTCATTAACCCGCTCGATCAAGAATCTCAGAACCCCAAAATCCTGAACGAAGATCAAATTTCCCGGCGTAACTCGAGAAACAGAATCATGTTTACGAAAATTCTCCTACACATAATTTCACATGAAATTGTACCCAAGAAAAATAATACCGAATTTCTCGACCGTTTCAACTCGTAAACAATGGAAGATTCTAGGATTTCTTTGAATTAGGGGAGAAGGGAAGGGAGGTCATGTATTAAATAATATTTTACACTCAATAAACAGATTTTACTCAAAGTTCTAATAAATCATATCACCATTTAAAACTTTTTCATTTTTAATTGGAAAAATTATATTCCAAGACCGTACTCATCATTTCTATGGATTTATTTTTTTTATCGACTGTCTCTCCGCGAGGCGTGACAAATAGATGATCGTCCTGAGGCTTTTTCAAGGGTGGTTGATCTCTGATAAAACGGAAGTTCCGGCCACGAAAAAAAAGTTTTATCGTTTATCTAAAAAGGGCGGCAGGTAAATGGGGAGAAAGAAGAATAAAAAAAAATCAATGATAATAAGATGAACGAGGGTCGAAAAAAGCGCAACGCTTTGTTGGCTCAGGAAAAGTAGAACTAACTCGCTATTTCAATACGCTCTGGTGCTTGGGATTTTACTTGAAAAAAATTTCTACTCTTCCGTTTTATTTGTACAAATTATTGACGGAAAAGTAGCTTGGATGGTAAAAAAAAGAAGTCGGAGGGCTTACTCCTTGTTGAAAAAAATTTTGACGTCTATTAAGAAGCTGTTTTTTGGAAAATCCTTTTTCATACTAACAATTCATTGAACTTTACATTTTCAACTATCAAATTCCAGATATTTTTAGAGCAATGTACAGAAACGATAAAAGTATATACAATAAATTTTATTTGTTTAATTATCACTTTTCAAAGAATTCGTAATGCGAAGTATCATAGAGCATTAAATTATGAATGTCTGTTTAAAATATATTGAAAAAATCAAGAAACTCTTAAAAGTCATTTTAGTATACAAAATGTGCTTCTAGTATTACTATATGAATTAATGTTTATTTATTTACAGTAACTCTATGAGACCTAAGTTTATAAATTATCAAATAACGAAAATCATTTTAGCAATTAAGTAAAACACTTGAAACCATTCAAAATACTATTTGATTCTACATAATGTTAATGAAAATGATAACAAAAAAAAAAAATACAAAAAAAACTAGCACTTTGAAAAGTATTATAAATCTATGTCAACATGATTCATTAAAAAATCTGTGACTTTACCAAAAACCTATGAATTTTTTAGTCCTAGAGCATTAAATTCTAGAAACATTTTTGTAGTCATGTATAAAAATATTACAAATTCAATCTTATCGTAGAAAATCCGACGCAATTTACTAAACTTCAGAAAATATGAAAAATATCGAAAATATAAACGGGCCGTAAAAAAATATCGATCGATGTAGATATACTTTTTCCCTAAGTCTATGTAAATACTAAAAATCTTCATAAGTATCTCTCAATCTTTTTTATAAGATTCTAGAAATTTAAAGATGGATCCATAATTGTATTAGACAATCATGCAGATTGTACAAATATTAAAAGAAAACATAAAATGCTAAAAGTACAACATATCTATGAAATACTTCTAGAGAACTATGAAAATAATGTTTTCCTAAAAATCCATTTTTATACTTTCAATTCATTCAAATTTGTAGAGTCAAATATCTTATTTTGGAAATCTTTTTAGCAATTCACAAAAATACTAGACATCTGTAAAATACTCGAAAATTCTACCTAATTTGATAACTCTTTAAAAACAAAAAATGCTTAGAATTTTAGGATTCCAAAAGTACAATACTTAAATTGAGTTATTATTTTTTATAAAAATGAATAAAACTATGAACCTTACAGGGATATATTCGTATATGAGATAACCCTTCAAATTCAATGTAGAGAAAAACGCCAAAATACTTAGAGTTTTTCAAATATTCGCGGATATAATTTTTTCAAATAACTGTAAAAACACTGAAAACCTAGAAAATTTCAAAATTTTTAGCATTAAATACGAGAAATCTTTTTAGCGATCAAGAAAAATACCAAATACCCAAAGAGATACTATGAAATCCCATATGATTTTTTGTACACTTAAAACTTAAAAAAAAAATACCATAAATATACAAAATGCCTTAAATTAATGAAGATATGATTTAATGAAAATCCTGTAAATATATTCCAAATTTATAAATTCTTGAATCCTTGAACATTGAAATCTGAACATCTTCATAGAAATACGAGTAGAAATTTTAAAAAATACCAGGAAATACTGAATATTAATAAAATGAGAAATCGTGATTTCATTTGGAATATATGCTTCATAGAGTAAAATTTTCGGTGTCCCAAGTCAATTTCTAAGATTTTATATCACCAAAATAAATATGCATCGATTCATTTAAATTCATATAAACGAATGAATATATTCATCTTTTTTAAATTTTAGGTTGACCCCCTTTCTTTATCCATGCGAAATTACAAGAAAAAATCATTCCTATTTCAGTGATTTGTTATTAATTTCAGATCATGTCACTGTCTATGCTAATAATTAGATTTGAGAACTTAATGCCAAGAAAGTGGTGTTATTATGTGAAAATGTGGAACAATTCTGGAGCTCGAGTGTCACCGAAGAAATGTTTTTCCTGGTTAGGTGTAGCAGAAAATGAGCAAGAAAATTGCTGCATTCCAAGTAGAAAAAGCCGCAATAATCAGACGAGAACGTTCGTTGCACGGGCAAATAACATTGCCCGCGAATTTTTCTTGTGCACGCAATGCATTACACGTTTCAAATCATAATTCCGCAGCTCTAAATTCCACCACTTTATGATTCGCGAGCTAGTTTCCACATGTACACTAACTAGAAATTAAAACGGTTCATTGAAATTATGCATTATTTTGAGCATTCGAAATATGAGAGTAATATTGAAAAAGATGAAGAATTTTGAAAAGTATGGTGAATATGGAAATTCCAGAATAGGAACAATATCTCATGTTCCGTAGAAAATCTTGAATATTCTAGAAATTTGAACTTCATTATTTTATGATAAATGCAAGTTGAAAAGTTTAGGAGTTGATAGTTGCAACATTTTGTGTTAAAAGTTAACAAAAAATTATGACATACTTAATTACTTAGTAGACTGACATTTCTATTCCATTCTCGAGAATTTATATATATATATGTCTGGTTTTTTTTATGAATTCCAGTAATTATGAACATTTTGAGTAATCTTTTTGAATTCGATGTTCATTAGGGTGGTCGTTAAAATGGGTTTGGTGGAATTTTGACCGTGCCGCTCCCTAAATCGGTTCAAAATAATTAAAAAATATTACCTAATTTTTTTCAGATTTTTATTCCAATATTAACCCGTGCTTGTAGAGCCGTCGTTTTTCCATTAAAATAACATGGGTTTTCGTCTTCAATACGGTACTCACTTTTTTTCCAGCACCCTATGCACTGAAAAAAAAGTTTCACGTTGTAAATTGTAGTCCACGAATATTAGAAGCTACAAAAAAAATTTCAGACCTCTACGTGTATTTCTTGTATGTTTTCTGTTACGTACAAAACGAGAAATAAGTCAAAATAATGAATTTTCTCATATAACATATTTTTTCTTTATTCAGTTTTTAGAATGTTAGTTTTACGGTTGATAATTGGTAATTATCGTTACAAATAAACTTTTTATGCAATATTTACGCACGTGCAGTGAACTATCTAGCCGCCCTCCCCCCTCATCCCCCCACTTATAGGCCTCTTAATTAAATAATTTCAAAATCGAAATATTTCGGATTAGGACAGTTAAGAATTTTTAGTTTTTTCGTCGATAGGCATTAAAATAAATGCATGATGAAAAAATTGTTACATAAGCGTAAAAGTTGTAACCCGAATTGAAGACGAGGGGTGCAATTATCATAATGCAATCATAATTTTTTACTGATTTTTTTTCTCGAAGTTTCATAATATACTCTTGCTGTATTAAGGGGGGAATACCAATTAGAAATAGGAAACGGTTACCTAATTTTGGGCGTGGATAGGAAAAAAACTATAAATGATAGAAAAGTCAAATTTTGTACGTGGATCGTATGTTATATTTCTAATGAAACAATAAAAATTTTACTGCAAAATCTACATCTGACTCGTTGTCAGAAGCGTGCAAAAAAGAGTCTGCAAATCCACGGTGGGACAAGTTGCAAGAAAACAGCTGAATCGATTTTCATAATTTTTTTTGCTAATAATACAGAATACTATTCTCTATACCTTGACATTCTCAGTTTTTTCTACAAAAAAAATTTTTTTCTTCTAAAATCGAAAAAAATCGATTTTTATAATTTTTTTTCGATTTTGCTAATTTTTTCTGCAAAAACAGCATTGTTTTTGCTAAAAAGTTGATTGTCAAGGTATAGAGAATAGTATTCTCTATAATTAGCAAAAAAAATTATGAAAATTGGTTCAGCTGTTTTCGTACAATCTGTCTCACCGTGAATTTGCAGACTCTTTTTTTGCACGCTTCTGACAACGAGCCAAATGCAGATTTTGCAGTAAAATTTGTTTTGTTCTATTCGAAATATAACATACGACCTACGTACGGAATTTGATTTTTCTATCATTCATAGTTTTCTTTCTATCCACGCCCGAAATTGAGTAACCATTTCCTACTTCTAATTGGTATTCCCCCCTTAATTGAAATATCTTTTTTGTGAGATGCAATAACGATTCTTATTGCTATTAAAAATAAATTAAGAGAAAACGTTATCAGAATGTACGAAAAAAGATCATATTTTCTCCAACGTTTATTTACTGCCAATCTAAAGTAATATTCCTATAGTTCAAAATTTTGTTGAGATCGTATCATATCACCATTTTGGTGCAATAGACGATTAGTTGAATCTACTTATTAGTGAAGCAGACATTACATTTCTTTTATATATGGCGAGACTTGGGCTCAATGATGAAACATGTAATTTAAATATGCGAAATTGTTTTTTAATTAAATTTTTGATTAAAATGCGAATAAAACGCATTTTCAAACATCAATAAACAATTATGAATGCATCATGATTATTGCATCCCTCATCTTTAACTCGGGTTACAACTTTTACACTTGTGTAACAAATTTTTCCATCATCTATTAATTTTTCTGCCTGTCGAAAAAAAAAACTATAAAATTTTAAGTCTCCTAGTCGGAAATATTTCTATTTTTGAATTATTTAATTAAGGGGCCTATAAAGGGGGGGGGGGTGGCTAGATAGTTCACTGCAAGTGCGTACATATTGCATACAAAGTATTTTTGTAATGATAATTGCCAACTATCAACCGTAAAACTAACATTCTAAGAACTGATTGAAGAAAAAATATGTTATACGAGAAAAATAATTATTTTGACTTATTTCTCGTTTTGTACGTAACAGAAAACATACAAGGAATACACGTAGAGGTCTGTAATTTTTTTTATAGCTTCTAATACTTGTCGACTATAATTTACAAAGTCAAACTTTTTTTTTCAGTGCATAGGGTGCTCGAAAAAAAATGAATACCGTATTGAAGACGAAAACCCATGTTATTTAAATGGGAAAAACGACGGCTCAACGACGGCTCTACAGGCACGAGTTAATATTGGAATAAAAATCTGAAAAAAATTAGGTAATGTTTTTTATTTAACTCCCGCAAGGCATATGTAATTTCAGACCCCTGCTAAGAGTTAGAGAAATGATGGATTACCTGACTGTAAACGTGAAAGTTCTTCTCTCACGCTAAATCGTGGGAGAAGTACGTGTTTCTCCCACGCTGTGATCAGCTGATTCAACATGGCGGCCCTGCTTATCGATGTGGGTATAGCGGGTATAGCTGAATCTTCCTTCGTCACATTCAATAAATCCAATATGGCTGCCACGGAGAATTTGAAATCCACGTATGTAACAAATGTAAATTTCATATTTCCCGCGGCGACCATATTGGATTTTTCGATTGTGACGGCGGAGCTATAATCG
>JAPYZL010166401.1:0-10882 GCA_030522825.1 Platygaster orseoliae
AATTTTGCGGAACGGTAAAGGACATTTCGACTCAAAATTCAAAAAGGAATATAGGATTTCTTTTTGGCACGGGGACTTTGGTACACCCTGTATAAAGTTTCGATGAAAATTGAAGTGAAAAAGGTGTAACGCAGTATATTTGATACAAGCCTTTTTTTGACGAAAAAAAATCAATAATTATATCAAAAAAGAAACGTTTTTATTAGTCTTACAGATAGAGCTGTTGAATTATCGGATGATGAATTTCACTTCAAGAATTTACAAAGAATAAATGAAATTCACTGATTCAAAGGAAAATAATCATGAAAAAAGAGAAATGGAACATCAGAAGTTTTACTGTACAATAATAAAATTCATATATAGGATTTGATTTATTTAAAAAAATTTTAGTTAAACGTAATTTTTAAAAGGAATAGTAAGTTAAATGAAAAGATATGAAAAAGACAATTCCAAGAAAATGAATCAAAGGAGCAATTTCTCCATAATTGATGCGCGGAGACGAATTTTTGGTTACAGCAACCATTCATTAAGTAAAATATGAGCCCACCAAAATTTTGGGTAGTACAACCAAAACTTTAGGTATGGTAACTAAATAATTGGTTATCACAACCTAAGTATCAGTCGTAAAAATTTATTATTAGCTGCTATAACAGAAGTTTTGGTCGTAGTACCCAAAACTTTGGTGGGTCCATATTTTACTAAATTATTGGTTGCTGTAACCAAACCATTTTTCCCGTGTGAAGATCATGATTTTAGATGGGAAAATAAAAAAATAGCTGTTGATTTCGGTCTTACAGATAGAGCTATAAAATTATCAGATAAAAAAATTCAACTGCAAGAATTTACAAAAAATAAATGAAATTTGATGATTTAAAGAAAAATTATCATAAAAAAGAGAAAATGAAACATTAGAAGTTTTACCGTACAACAATAAAATTCATACATGGGATTTGATTTTTGAAAAAAAAATTTAGTTAACATTAACTGTCTAAAAGGAATAATAAGTTAAATAAAAAGGTATTAAAAGGACAATTGAAAGAAAATGGATTAAAGTAGCATATTTTCCATAATTGATGTAGGTAGAGAAATTTTTGGTTACAGCAGCCATGTATTCAGTAAAATATGAGCCCACCAAAGTTTTGAGTAGTACAACCAAAACTTTAGGTATGATATCCAAATGATTGGTTATTGCAACTGAAGTATCAGTCATAAAAAACAGAGTATTAGCTGCTATAACAGAAGTTTTTGTTGTCATAACCAAAGTTTTGGTTGTAGTACCCAAAACTTTGGTTGGTCCATATTTTACTAAATCAATAGTTGTTGTAACCAAACCATTTTTCTCTGTGTGAAGATCATGATTTTAGATAGGAAAATATTTAAAAAAGCTGTGGATTCTGGTCTTATAGATATTAAAGCTATGAAATTATAAGATGAAAAAATTCAACTGCAAGAATTTACAACGAATAAATGAAATTTGCTGGTTTTAAGAAAAAATATCATAAAGAAAGAGAAAATCGAACAATCAGAAGTTTTACGGTACAGTAATGAGATTCATATGTGAGATATAATTTATTTAAAAAAACTTAAGTTGAAAGTATTTTATAAAACGAATAATAAAGTTAAATGAAAAGATTTTAAAAATACAATTTTGAGAAAATGGATCAAAAGCGCGTATTTTTTATAATTGATGCACGGAGAGAAATTTTTGGTTACAGCAACCATTCTTTTAGTAAAATATGAGCCCACCAAAGTTTTGGGCAGTACAACCAAAACTTCAGGTATGATAACCAAATAATTGGTTATTGCAACTTAAGTATCAGTCATAAAAAACAGAGTATTAGCTGCTATAACAGAAGTTTTTGTTGTCATAACCAAAGTTTTGGTTGTAGTACCCAAAACTTTGGTTGGTCTATATTTTACTTAATCAATGGTTGCTGTAACCGAACCATTTTTCTCTGTGTGAAGTTCATGATTTTAGATGGGAAAATATTAAAAAAAGCTATGGATTCTGGTCTTGCAGGTAGAGCTATCAAATTATCAGATAAAAAATTTTACTTCAAGAATTTACAAGAAATAAATGAAATTTGGTGATTTTCAGAAAGAAGATCATAAAAAATGAGAGAAATGGAACTATCAGAAGGTAAACCGTACAATATTAAAAATTCATATAGGAGATATAACTTAAAAAAAAATTTAAGTTGGAAGTAATTTAAAAAACTAAAAAATGAGTTAAAAAAAAGATATTAAAAAGACAATTTAAAGAAAATAGATCAAAGAAGCCTAGTTTATTTAATTAATGAAGATTATGATTTTAGATGGAAAAAATGAAAAAGATCTGTGGATTTCGGTGTTACGGATAGAACTATAAAATTATCAGATAAAGAATTTAATTTCATAAATTTACAAAGAGTAAACGAAATTTTGACATTTTATAAAAAAAAAATCACGAAAAAAAAGTGAACATAGAACAATTGGAAATTTCACAAACAATTTAATTAAATTAAACAAATAAATAAATCATTTTTTTACTGCTTTTGAACTTTTCTAGGTTTTCAATAGAAAATAAAGATAACTATGTAATGCATTTTCCTGAAAAATATTATATTTAATAACGAATTTCAAGAACTTTTGAATTTTAATGAATTTTTTAATTTTCACTAACCAATGAAGAATAAAGAATAAATAGTAAATATTAAAAGAAAAAATATTGACTACGTCTGAAATTAATTTTCAGTTCGTGACAAGAACCAAATAATAAATTTTTGAATAGCTATGATTTGGAACTAAAAGAATCAAAAATTTCACAATTTCTGGATTAATAATTTGATCACAAAAAGCAGAAAAAGAAAAACGATAATGCAGTTCATAAGGGGGTTTTAATTCATTAAAAAAAATTTATGTTGAAAGTAATTTATGAAACGAATAATCATTTCAATGAGAAGATCTTAAAAAAACAACTTAAAAAAAATCGATCAAAGGAGCGTAGTTTATATAATTAATGAAGATGATAATTTTTGAGGAGAAAAAATAAAAAATAGCTGTGGATTTCGGCTTTACAGATAGAGCTATCAAGTTATCAGATAAAGAATTAAAATTCAAGAATTTACAATGAATAAATGCAATTCGGTGATTATAAGAAAAAAGATCATAAAAAAACTGAGAAAATATAACAATCAGAAGTTTTATTGTACATTAATAAAATTTATATGGGGCTTTGAATGTATATATAAAAATTAAGATTATAAGTAATTTATAAAACGAAGAAAAGTTAAATGAAACGATATTTAAACGACAATTTAAAGACAATAGATCAAAGGAGCGTTGTTTATATAATTAATGAAGATCATGATTTTAGTTGGGAAAATATAAGAAATTTAGACAAAGGTACGGTAAAAAGAATTAACGATGTCATTTTATTTTCGTTATCATTAAAGTTTCAAAATAAACCGACCTCAGTCAACTTACATAAGACATGATATAAGTTGTGAAATTTACTGTATAAATAATAATGATTTAAATATTAATTAAAAAAATTTTTCCATGTAAATTTAGTACCTAATTATGGCCAAAAAAAAAGCTGAGAGCTCGAAACAAGAAAGAAATTTTTCACTTATTTGTGCTCCAAAAGATCAAAACATTGAAAAGTAAAAAAAAAAAAACTAACGACCTATCTAGAAACTTTATCCATGCTGTAAACAAATATTTTTCTCTGGGATAACAAACAATATTATTTTTATGCTCCATTTTTTGACCCTTTTGGAGGTTTCATGAGAAAATTTTATTAAATATGCATGAGTGCAGGTCATGGTAATGGGTATACTGGAAACACTGCAATGAAGTCTATTGTTACTGAGGTAATTACTTGTGAACAAGTGTGTGTCAGTTTTGATTAAATGCATGTAGATGATGTGAGAAAATATGATCCGAAAGTGATTTGATTTGGGTAAAGTGGTTTCGTGGGTATAGGGCTTCTGCAGAGTCAAGTTTAAAATTCAATCTTCAAAAATAATATGTATCACATAAATTATAATTATTTTTAATACGAATTGTGTTATACTCGACATGAGCTTAAAAATGGCAAAAAAAGAATCGTTTATAGCAAAAATATATAAGTAAAAATAAAAAAATAAAAATATATATAATAAATATATTTTTTTATTCTATCATATTTCATTTATTTGAATTTTATTCAAAATTACATTATGAATACAAAATAAATGTACGAATATTTAAAAAAAAGCTTTAATACAATAAGGGGTAGCAACAGTTAAATTCTAAAAAAATTTCATTATAGTTTCAGCAGAAACGACAATCTAAATTAAGTATAGTAATGGCAAAAAGAATTCTCAAACTCAAATCCTATAAAATTTTTTTCTTGGAAAGTAATATAACTTTTCTAAAAATATTTCCTATCCATGTATGCGATGCATTGAGGCATACAGTACAAAATAACGATTTTCAAAATACTCAATGCACGAAAAACAATGCTTGAATCAGTTAGAATCTCAACCTGTCAAAATGCCGATTCGTCAAAACCCCGACAGGCCATTTTCCTGATTTGGCACAGAGCTACAACTTCAAAACGACTACGATTGGAAAAGGAACACCAATAACTCAATATTTCCTTATGTTTTTTGCGTGTTTACAAATAATTAAACAACAGCTCTCAAGGAATTCAATAAATTTATTATTGAATGTCAAATAATTATCATTTATCTTTCATAAAACAAAAAAATTTTCCCGTTCTCATTTTCAGTCTTCATGATTTTATAACACTTTTACACTCGACAATTTCATTTTTCAAATTTAGATCGTGAGATTGTTGATAACAATAAAAATTATAAAAATTTTTTAATGTTCAAATTATCGTGTTTTTCTGCACAAATACCGACGAGTGGAAAAAATTACAGAACAGCGAAATCCTGATGCTGTAAGCTAAACTACTAATTTTTACTATACGTACTGCACGTTGTAGTACTACTATACTACAATAGTACTACACGTACTATACGTTTTTGATTTTTTCCAAAATCGTATAACAAAATTAAGCAACTGAGTGAAACGATAAGAACTTGAGCCTAGTGACTCAGTCGTTTTACAGTGAAAATCTGTCGTAAATTGTTATATGTAAAGTTCATCTATTTAGTCTTTCTTTTTGATATTCCATTCTATTATGAGATGCTTCGGTTTCAATATTCATAATTAATTTCTATAGGTTTCTATAATGATTTCGTATTTCATATTACCTGCTTCTCTATGAAACATGAGTTAATTAGTTTACAAACTGTAACTTTGCTTCAGGCGAACTTAAAAAGACCTGCATTGTCTGGCTAGTAGTTTGCCAGTAATTAGAAGAATTGGTTTTGATGTTCCAAAATGTTTTTTTATGTTTTCAATAAAGTTTCCCGTACACATCGTGTTGCTGATGGTGAAAGTAACCAAGTTGTTAATAATTTCTTTGTGTGATGCACAGAGTTTAATTAATTTAGTAAAAGAAACAATTTTCCGGTCAATCATAAGTTTATAATTGAAGTTCTCAACGTTCAGCTCTTTTCAATACCAATACCATATAACAATACATAATTAATAATAAAGTCAATAAATAACAATGTTTAATCTCAGACTCTTGAGTCTTGATTTTCAATAAGTAAAACACGTTTTCGAATTCATATTTTTAGTGATTTAGACATGTTATCCAAAATAATTTTTCTGTACAATCGAATACGTTTAAATTATATATCACAAAGCATATATATTTTATTTTCTTAAAAACTTTTACTTATAATAATGAATGAATAGTCTGTAATTATTATTTGCAGCTATTTATAATAAAAATAAATCTATTGAGAATTTCATGGCTACCTGTGTAGAAATTATCAATTTTGGAACAGAAAAACTATTTTTGAATAAATATAAGAAACTTATCAATTTTCATAATAAAAAAATATTTTTACAGAACGTCATGTATATTCAATAAATATTTTATCTAGCAATTTTATTGATAAGTATTCTACATTACATAATTATATAAGAAGTAAACAATTTATGAACCGCCGCAATTTGTTATCCAATCCTTAAATTCGTTTTAAGCATTCCATAAAAAGTGAAACCTTTTAAAAAATAAACATTCTTTTTCATGTGTGTGAGAAATTTCAGGTCTATGATTTGTTAACTAAATAACATTGACAAGTCTTGTTTTTGACTTCCTCTCTCTTATCTGATAATTAAACAAAAAAATTTTTGTTCATCGTGGCTGTTTCTCGAAAAAAAGGAATGAAATTAACTTTTTTTTTCTGCTGCTGTACTGTATATATTACAGAAATCACTCAAAAGTGCATCATGTTGCAAATACACATAAAGTCAGACAGAATGATGGAGTGCAGCAAACGATGCCATTTCATGTACCTCTAATGCAATATTAATTGCTGTATTTGATGCACTATTTTTGAAAACGTTTTCCAGGTAGCTTTTATATTTTCAGGTGAGTGAATTCTCTATTGAATACTCGACAACTTTCATTTATTAACTACTGATTTTCACTTAAATACATTTTGATTTAATTGTCATAAAACAGCCAAAATCTCTCATTTTTGAAAATACTTTTAAAATGTCAATTAGTTTCAGAATTCAAATGTTATAAATATAATGAATGAAATAGTAATTATAAAAAGAGTTTTGGGATTTGAAAACTAATGGTTGAAAGCTCAAAAATATAAAAGTGTGCTATATTTAAAAAAAAAAAATCTTTTATCAATTTATACTGCGATTACTTGAATATGAAAAATAAGTTGCAAAGGATAGTTAAGTTAATAAAATTGTTCATACAGAGAAAATAAGGTAAAAAACAGAATTTTCTAAAAATTTTATAACTCATGAGACTATATTGCAGTCATTGGCATCTTTTCCCGTCTTTTATAAGTTTTCGTCTTTCAAAGTTATATTATATTGTGTTAACGAGCTTGTATAATAATAATAATGAATCATTATCATCATCAACAAATATTTCATTAGCATATATTGATTTCGTCGTTCTGAACTTTATACAAACTTAATAAAATTATTTCATGAGGATACTGTATAAAATCTTTTACGAGAAATCCGAACAGTTAATAATGATTTAAAAACCTTATAAGGAAAAAATATCTCACAAGCAAAATTCTACTTCTGCAATAGAAAAATATTTTCAAAATAATATTTTTTGAGTAATCATTTCTGATGTAGTAGCTAGTTATATAGAAAATAATAACGTTACAAAAATATATAATAATACATAAAAAAAAATAATATCGTGCTAAAAAAATTATTAAACTTTTTAGAATTCACTTTTGATCTGTAGAAGGTGATTCACAAAATTTATTAGGAAAGGAAAAACTCCTATAAAGAATTGTGCAATCTTTATAAACAATCATATAATCCTCATAAAAAAATGTGAATTTTACAAAAAACACTCTTCACAAAGATTTCATACTATTTTGATTTGAGTTAGTAGAAAACTACTAATTATTATTACAATTTCATTAATTGAAAAAGAGAAAAGTAGCCACAAGAGATTAGTGAAAAATCACTAATTGACATAGTGATTTTAGCTTACTAATTGAATAAGTAACTAATGACTAAAGAAATAAGTAAATTACTACTTTCGAACTTAAAGGGAGCCAATACCTATAGACAGCATTTTTCACGACCCAAATTTACGCGTGGATTAAAAAAAAAGTAATGCTCGCAGAAACACAAAATTCAAAAAATTTGTTTTTCGATGTGTACTCAAAAATACAAAATATATCGTTTGTCGAAATTGAGCCTCCGTGTTGAAATCTGAGCGCTCGAAGTTGACCATACCGTTTTGGAGAGAGCATTACCTGGCGCTCTTCAGAACCTGTAAGGGAGCCCGTAACGTACGGTACCTTTTACGGGTGTTTTGTGCAAAAAAAAACCGTAAGAGAATTTGCATGAAATGAGACATAAAAATGAAAAAATTTTAAACATGCATATTCAGAAATTACTCCTAGCCGTATTTTGCTTATGAAACTCATTTTTAATTTTTATTGATTTCTAAGATTTTACGAAATCCGAAAGTGTAAAAAATGTGGGTATATAATTTTGGTCAATTCTGCGTACGATTGAAAATTTTTGGAATTTTGAAAACATCAGAAAAATTGCATATTTTTGACACTTGAAAACTTTTAGAAATGTTGGAGATAATGGAATTCGAAGAAATTTGAAAACTTACAGATTTTGCATTTCTCAAATTTTGATATCTCATACAAGAAAATGCTAGAAATTTTCGACAAATTAGAGGATTTTAAAAGAATAGAAATTGTAAGATTTCTCCAAAATTCTTATAAAGTTTTTAATTTTTTGAAACTCGAATTATGAAAAATTAGAATATTTTTCACGTACTTAAAAATTTTTAATTTTCAATCTGAAGTACATTATATGTCAGTAATTTTCAATGATTTTGGAATTTTGTGATTGCTGAAATAATAGCATTTTTGAAAAACTTGAAAATTTGAAAATTTTTGGATTGTTAGAACTTTAAAATTCAAATTTTTCTGAATGGAAAATTCTTGATAAACTTATAATTTTCTCCAATCTTAATAATCGAATCATTCTTAATTAGAAATTGCAATGTAAGTTAAAAATTTTAAAAAACTTTTGAGAGTTTTGGATTTTAAAACTTCTATAGATTTGATTTTTGAATTTTTGATAAATTTTCAATTTTGTTGATTGACTATAATTCACAATCAACTGTTAGTTTTGATTTCTAAAATTTTTTATTCGAATTTTATTTTAAAATATCAAAATAAAAAATTTGAAAAATTTCAGCGATTTTGGGAATCATGGAATTTGAAAAAATTTTAAAACCTCAAGTTTCAGGATTTTCGAAATTCTTAACTCCAGAAACGAAAATGTTAAGAATTTTTAACATCTTGAAGAATTTTGAAAATAATGATATTTCGGAAATCCTCATACAAGTTTTCATTTTTCAAATTTTGAATTTCGAAAAAATTAAATATTTCGTTAACATTTAAATATTGGGTGTTTGAAAATTGCAAAACCTACTGAAAATTAAATAAACTTTTGCAAATATAATAATTTTTCATCTTATTTGATATTTTTAATTTCAAATCTGAAATACATTAAAAATATCAGTAATTATAAACGATTTCAGAACTTGTAAAAATTTCTAAAAGAATAAAGTTTTCCAAAGTCGAAGATCTGGAAAGTTTTTGGGATTTCAGAAATTTTAAAATTACTGTGTTTTTTTTAATGAAAATTTTTTATTCTGTTCTGCTGTTTAAATCAAAAATTTATTAGAATCAACAGAAAACACAGAAAACAAATAATAAAAATTCATTGAAAATTATATGAATTCACTAAAAGACATGAATTCACCTGTAGTCAAGTCGGTGAATGCGCATAGTTGAAAATAACTACCTCAAATACTTGACGTTATAAATTCATTTAAAAATAGTTTTTTAGAGTGTTAGGCAAGTTTTGATAATAAAAAATTGGAAAAATACCCTTGATTGTAATTTTCTTCAAAAAATATCGTTTATTTCATTATTCATTTCGCTAAAAAACTTAAAATTTGCTTACGTGTGTTTTTTGCACAAAACACCCGTAAAAGTTCCCCGAATTTACGGGTTCTGAAAAACGCCAGTGTTTGGCGTTCATTTAACACCCTGCAGATTCAATTGTACAAAAAAAATATTATAAGCGTTTTTTGTTCGCAATCACGTTATTCAGGAAGTGACTCCAAGTTTTTTTAATTTTTCAATTTTTTCACAATAATCATCACACTTTTTAAAAAAAATCGTTTTTTTTCTATTTAAAAAAAGAGACACAAACAATTTTTTTTACAATTTTTGGCTTCGTCACTCCCTGGAGAATTTTATCCTCTTTAAAATGATGTAAGTAAATCACTCACTTACTAATTAAATTAGTAAAAATTTCACAAATTCAAACTGAGAGAGTAAGGTTACCTTATAAGGAATCATAAATCTTATAAAGAAATTAAGGTTCTTATAAAAAACTTATAATAACAAAAATAACGGTTTCTCACATTTGCAAGAAATTCTCACAACTAGAAAGTAACTTTTTCTTCAATTCTCAAGAAAATATATCATGAAATAAAAATTGAGCGGAAACATCCAGAAGTTTCTACCACGTTATCTCATGCCATTATCTTAGTAGGCGCTTTATGAAGTGCTTTGTAAGGATAACAGTTACGAGGGGATTCGGTCTGTAAGGCTGTTTATTCACTATTTCTCACGCAAAGAAGACTCGCTTGAATTTGCTCGCGCTGTTGCGCAAACACTAGCGCAGATGACAAATTGCAGAATTGCCAGTTCCTGATTGCGCGAGCCCTGACTGGGAGCCATAGACGCGACTGAGAGTGACGCTTCGCTTTTCTGAAGGGACAAATTTATTATTTCTTCTTGCAGAATCTAATTCAAAGCTTCGGAGATTTTCGCGTATTTTCAGTGAATAAAGTTGACTCAAATTTTCTACGAAACAATCTCAAAGCTTTACGTATAAGATAAATTATTCAGTTTGTTTTGTCAGTCAAGCGTATTTTTATTCTGTCAACGTTTTGGTTATTACAATTTTAATCATCTTCAGGACTGAAATATCAAATGAAAATACAAATATATAGGTATATATCACATTCAAAAGTTGTACATCCATAATACATTCATTTTGTAGTTAAAGGTCTGATAAATGAAAACAATAAACAAGAAATAGATATTTATGCTACAAGGGAGAAAGAGGATGATTTGAACGAGTGCGAAGTTGGGCACGAGCGGTAGCGAGTGCCCAAACGCACGAGTTGGAATCATCTTTCTCCCATGTAACATACAATATTTTTTCTCGTGCA
>JAPYZL010166410.1:0-10454 GCA_030522825.1 Platygaster orseoliae
TCGATTTAACTCAAATTTTGGCTTTCTTACTTTTTTTACATTTAGAAACTTTAAGGGGGGTGCGTCGATTGAAATTCCAAAATATCCAAATAAGGACCACTCTAATATACATATATGATAAAATCATGAGATACATTGAAACACTTAAATTTTTGTAATTTTCTCAATAATTGATCTCTCCGAGCCAAAGGATAATTAAAAATCCATGTAGATCAAATGCTCATCTTTCTTTCTATATTTCAACTCAAATACGAGTCCTCTTCAGGAAATGTGTAAATACGAAGATTAATCAGTTCAAAGTTATAACTTGTCAAACATCGTCATTTTTGAAATAACTATAAAATTTCCAGTAATTCTGTTTCGTTAACAAATTTAACATTTATTGAGAATATTAAAATTGACTTTTTTCGTCAATTTTTTTTATTGCTGATATCGTTAGTTTATCAAAAAATATCAGACACGTATTTTTCCTTTTTGTCATATCTCAAAAATTGACAGAAACACGTCGTTTTGAAAAGTACAACGAAGTGACGTCATTCTTACTATATGACGTCATTTGCATGCTCAGTATATCTATGTATACAAAACTAAAAATTCACATATATTCTAAAATAATCATTTTTTAAAGAAACGAAAAAATACGTATCGATTTTTTTTCGAAAATAATTGATGCATATGTCGTCAAATTTGACTTTTTTTTCCATGCAACTTATCAATTGTACAGAGCACTCAAACACATTTCTTTTTGTAATTTTGTCATTATTTGTCATTATTGTAAGTGATTTGGTTTTTATGTTTTCAAGAGATTGTCCTTGAAAAAGTCCTCGATGAAGAACGAAACGTTAAATAATAATTTTGTCCAGTAATTTTCTGAATTTTTATTGGTGTAATTGTTAGAGTAGAAAACTAGGAATTTCGGTGGTATAGTTTTTACTCGTTAAAAAAAAAACGTCCGTCACATAGGGATTAGAACTAGCGCTCGAGCCGCGCCCACCGCAACGTACAAGTTCATCCTTTGGACGAATCCTACGCTTAGCGAGAGCGCGGCGTTCATAATCGCGGCTCGAGTGGGTTAATCGAGGGCGATTCCTACACGCGCGAGATTATTGCATCTGCGGGAAAATGCCAGTTGCGCGCGACTCGCGTGCCCAACGTGCTTTTCCTGGAAACGCTATTTCGGGAAGCGACTATTTTCGAGGGGAACCAGTCACCCGGTGGCGCTCGCGAGATTAGCAGTCTTTTGGCCCGAGTGCTTTGAACCCTGTTACACTTTTTTTTATGGGGGTAGTGAGGGTTGGGCCCCCCATTTTTTCTAGGGTGGGGGGGAGGGGTGCGGTTTGTCGTTTTGATGGTTGAAAGAGTTGAAAGTTGAAAGTGAGAAAGGCAAATGAAGAAGGAGCCAGGAGGAAAAAGGATAATGTACAAAAACCGGCAGGACTTTAGTGTTTTCACGGGCAAGGAACAGAAGAACGGTTGGGGTGGATGGTTGCGGCAGGTCATCGCCGAACGCGAACTCGAGAGGAAGCTCGAGCCGTTGTACGAGGTAGCGAGCGGTGACCTGCTTTTGAAAGTTTTTTTTCGTGTTTCTCAAGTTTTGAATGTTCGAAAATGAAAGACAACGAAAAAAATTGTTTGCTTTAATGTATTTCAATGTTTTTTTCTTAAACGTTTTGAACTTGGGATACATTTTTTCTTTTATTTTTGTGATTTTACTGTTTTGGAAAATCTGTTGATTGGATGTGGTAGGGTGTTCGAGAAGTTGAGGAATTTCGAGTGTGGGCAGTCGGAGAGAAGTGATTGTACAGTGATTAGACATTTTGAAAGAGGCCAATATTTGAAATTGTAGGGATTAATTTTGTGGAGTTTTGGATTTAGAAATTCGAAGATTGAATTTAGAAAATTTTTGATTTGTGAAGTTTGGAATGGTGACAAACTGGCAAAGATGCTCGAGGCATTGTTTTATGAGGTTACGGCTGGTGACCTGGTTTCGAAAAAGAAAAATTTCTTGTTTTTATTTCGTTAGCCTGCGGTTGGTATGATTCTTTAGAATTATAAAAACTCAATGTAAAAATTTTTAGATCGGTTCAAATATTGTTTATATATATATATATATATAAATTCTTTTGTTTATTTAGTTTTTTACTTTATCACTTGAACCTTACATTTTAATTTTCTCGGCTGCAAAAATTAATATTTCTATCATTTATGAATTAGTAAATATTTTTTAGTTTCTAAACATTAGAAAATTTTTTAATTTTTTCAAACATGAATTTCGTGTCTGTCATTTTTTATAACTTTTTGACAAATACTTACTGAGTTGCAAATTTTCAGGAAAAGACAAAATATATGGGATTGGAAAATACAGGTTTTCAAATATTTTTGTGGAAAGACATAATTTGTACTCTAAAAAATTAAATAATACAATTTTCTACTGTTAACAAACGAGGGTAATCAATCGAATTAAGTTCGGGACTTTGTTCACTAAAAGCGTCCTCTTTCGAGCAATTTTCGAGTTTTGGCCAACTTTCAAAATGTTACATTGTCCAAATGCTATTTTCAAACTGCCAAACGTTGCCGACAACATAATTTTCTGTACTATCTGTATTTTTTATTTGAACCTATGAATAAACAAATTTCTCTAGATTTTTTTTTTAAGGTATTCAACATAATTTTTTAATGTTTTAACATTAATCTTGTACAAAACATTTATTATTTTGTTAAAAAAAACCTTTTCAAATATGTTAGCAAAATTTTAATTTTTATTTATGACGAAATGAATTTTTAGTTTTTAATTGTTTAATTTTACGAAATTGCAGAAATTCAAAAAAAATTTCTAAACCCAGCAAATTTACAAAAAAAGTAGAAATGCTTATTAATATTGTAATAATAATAATAAATTTTGGAGTTTTGTCACAAGTTTTTTGTGATGAGAAAAGCTTGACTTTTTTAAAAGCCCGAGTTATTTGTTTTGTAACTTGAAACAAAAATTAAGATATTTAAAGGAGCTTTTATAACAGTGCATTATTTTTCATTTTTGCAAAATATAATATTTCTTAGGAGGAGAGACAGTGTTGTTAAGTCTGAATAAAAATGTCGAAGTTTCAAATCAATTTCCACTATTTAAATTAATGATTTATGATTGTTGACTAAATTTTTAGAAAAATTGGCTTTCTATTTCCGAAAATACAGCAACTGTACAGCATATTACTAAAAAATTGATCATATAATATTTTTATAGTCTTGTAGAAGTTGGTTTTTGGTACCAATCAATGATTCGTGAATTGTCATTGTTCTTTATTTTTCTAATATTTAACAAATGTACTGTTTCTTCAACATTATCTTTTGTACTTTTAAAAAAAATCATCAGAAATATCTGATATTAATGTTTCCTACTGTCGGGCTATAAGAAAGTAGTAAATTTGGTAAAAGAAACTATCGACTTGACAACACTGGACCTAGGCTAAATCGCGAGTTGAATGAAACGTTGTAGATGTCGCCTCGATCGTTGAAGCAAGTGAACCGAATATACGATGATGATTGGTCTCCTTCGGGGGCGCTGCGCAATTAGAAGTAAATTCGGTCGTCGCGGATATATTTATACCCGCTGATATTCGAATTTGAGGAAACTCATCGACGACGGCGTTAACGACGTTTCCCATTCTTACGACGCGCGACCTTGTCGGAATCTCTCTCTAGCTTTTATTAATAGAGCCCGCGAATACGCCCACTTGCTGATGCTCTGCTACCGCTGTTTCTACAGCTGCTGCTGACCGTTACAAATCGAATTTTCGCCACGAAACATGTATTACGCGATCGAATAACCATCGAAGCGAAATCGCGACGTGATTTTCATTTCGCGCTTTGGGGATTTTTCATTGATTTTCTTTTCGAAAATTTTTTCGTAGCTTTGGCAAGTTTTTTCGTAAAAATTTCGTGCCTCGAATTATTTTTTAGAAATGTTTTGACGATAGTGTTTTTTCACCTAAACATTTTCCGATCACAATATTACTAGAAGAAAAATGCAATCTATAATCATTCCTGATGAGGACCTACTTTGGATGGTCGAAATATTGAGGAAAATAAAATGAAAATACTAAGAAACTGGCTCTGAGAGATCATTTCCTTATTAATTACGTTATTAGAATTTTGTCTTTTTCTAATACTTTTAGTATTTTTCATATTTCATCATTACGTATACAACTTGAAGAGTTTTCTGAGTTTATAAATTGCTACGAAGAAAATAATTTGAAGATATGACATGACAAAATATGTCGAAGGACAAGAATTAAAAAACATGAGAGTAGTGTTTGTCATTGAACAAAAATTCAGTCCGTCGTATTCCAACATAGAATCTAGAATGATGATAATTTTAAAAGGAAGATACTGAAATGTTGGATAAAGTAGATAAATATTGAAACAAATCGGAACTAGAAATTCAGTAAGCAAACAAGATTTGTTACTGTTTGTAACATTCTTATTATTTCAATGTCAATGTAGTTCCTGATGAGGCTTTTATGAAGCATTGCACATTTGCTATACTAATTTTTGTTTGTTCTACTAAGTTATAACAAACTGGCACATGAACAATCATTCCCGTTTCATTTTGAAGGATGGCATCGAAAGTGTCAATAACGGATACCAAAATATGAGTTTCAATGTCGGGATTTTTCATTAGGCTTCTCCCGCCGCATTCCCCTTTTGAAATTTACGTAACGGAAGCCAAAACACCTCCGGGTCGTTTGTCTTTTTTGTTTAAGAAGAAGAAGAAAAAAAAAGAGCGCCGAAGCGGCCCAAGCCACCGATATTTTTAGAGACCCCGTCGCGTTTAGTGGTAGTCTCGTTGGTCGGACGTCGCGGGCGTCGCGGCGCGTCCCGCGACGCGTTATTCCTTAGCGTATTATGCCCGGTTGTTCCTTGAGGCTATCTCTTTCTCAGTGTATCGCGAGCGATGTTCATCTTCACCGGGCGCGACAGCGCGTCGGCGGCGCGCCAACAACAACCCCATCACCAGCAGCAACAAGCCCCGAAGCCCCGAAATCGTTACACGCGTTCCTCGACCACGAGCGTCTCCCAACTCTTGAGCAACTCGTGCTCGAGCCTTTTCCAAAAGCTCGGCCTCGGCTTTCCCTCTGTCAATGCCACCGCCGACGGCACCGCTCGCAAGTAGGGTCGTTGATGATGATGATGAGATCATGATGATCATTATAGATCCAGTGTATTGACATTGGCATTAAAAGAATGGATTATTTAGTTTGATGGTTTTAGTTCTGTATTTGAGTTGTTGGTTGGTGATTTTGGAGGGAGTTTTTGAAGAAGCACGTGATGTGTATACTTTATGTCACTGTGCAACGGAAGGTGGAAAATGTTTTGTGACGTGGAAGTTTTGGTTAGAAATGGATACCTCTTGAATAATTTGGTAAAGTATGTTTGTTGAGGGGGTTTTCCCGGATGGGTTTTCCTTTTGGGGGGGGGGGGGCTTTTGGGGTCTTCAAATATGAATTGAATATATATTTTAGAAAAATTTTATTAGAGTCTCTGTTGCATTCTTGTGAAGGGAGGTCTTCAGAAAAAAGTCTGGATTGATGGTGTACATGACTTTGAAAATCTTACTTGAGTAGAAAATACAATTTAATCTTTTTTTGAATCTATAGTAGCATTATTTTGTATCAATTTTCTAAGTAGCGGAACCTGAAAAAAAAAGATATTTTGTTTTTTGCATCTTTTTCGGGTTTAAATAATTTATCATAATTAATGAAGAGCCGAATTGTAGTTGAACAATAATCACAATTCTATAGATTGAAAAAAAGATAACAATTTTTGTTTACTGTAGTAGGATATCTAAAATCGAGTGAACCATGAATTCAGAATTTTTGGAAAGCCTCTCTTCGAAATAATGCAATGGACACACAAATAAAAATTTTTTCAAAAACATACATTCATTTTGTAGTTAAAGGTCTAATATATTTTTAAAAAAAACTACCGTTACATAGGAGTACCTCCTTAATTCTTCAAATGTGACGCGTCGCGAGAAAATTATCCTTATGCTTCCTATGCATTGGGGACTTTTTATTGTACTTCTAAAAGCGAAAACCAATTTCAATGATTATTTTCATTAAAAAATAATTATAACCGTTGGAATCGATTTCTTGGTTACAAAAGATACAATTTGAAATTTTGTTTTAGAAAAATGATGGAAATTGCTCATTTTTAAAGAATTGTGTTTATTAAAAAATGTTATTGTTCATTCTCGAATATGAGTCAATAGATTACAAAAATACTTTACGAGAATGTTCAGAGGTTGTATTTTTATCTATTTTTAGGGATAATTTCTTCGTCACAAAAAATTGTTGCACAGTGTATTTATTCTTATTAAATTCTCATTCACAGAATATCGTTCACTTTTACATATTTATTTTTATTACATATTCATTATTTATCTTGATGACTGTAAAGGAGTTTGAGTCGTATTTCTTTGAGTAATTTATTTATTTCAAAATATTTGTTGACTTTGAAGATATTGAATTTTCGAGTGTAGAGCGAAAAAGTTGTTTATATCGCTGGAAAATTTAGTTAAAAAATGTTATTGAAGTTTTTTAAAGAATTCAACACAAATTTTCGTACAATTATAATTATTTGAAGTTTGGCGTTATAGGAATATATTTCAACGATATATTTACTTAGAAGAAAGCAATATATTCCAGCATCAATATCAACGACCCTTAAAACTCGGATAAAAAATTTGTTAGTCCAAAATAACCATGATTTTGCTGATTGTGCGGAGTTTTTGGTGCAACGAAAAATATAGGACCCAAATTATTGAAATAAATGAAATATTGTAAATTATTTTTTACTGAACAGTTTAAAATTAAAATAATAAAAAAATTGATGTTCTAATAAATAAATCGTGACTTCTACTAATAAACGTTGGTTATTTAGAATTTTGGGTTTTTTACATTTTTAATAGCGATTTTTTATCAAATCAACTACATAAAAGCTATAAAATAAAAATAAGAAATGAAAAAATTAACTATATATGTGATTATGGGTTCAATGAATGAAAAATGAAAATTTCGAAAGCAAAACAATGTGATTTTGATATTTTCAATGAAAAAACCGATTCGACTGCATTTTCTCAAATTAGTGTTGGTAAATAAAGATATTTCTATTTATCATTATTATTGAGTGGTAAAAATGATAAATTGATTTTTGATCAAAATTTTTCAATTGTCGAATATACTACAACGTAAAAGAGTTTTTGAAAAAATTGGAAAATAAATTAATATAAAAGTATCCAAAAAGATTTGTGATCTCAATATTATTGATGAAAGATTTTTTTAATTGTGAATTTTCGTTGTTGTCAAAATAAGTAATGAATTAGCATTATTGAATAAAAATTTATTATCATATTGAAGTTTCGGATTGAAACTTGATTGCAAAATGTACCGTTTGTTCGAAAATATTTAATTTGAAAAAAAAATGTGATTTCGAAATTTATTTGAAAAAATCATTCAATCAATATTATTAAGGAAAACGATAATTAAAGAAGTTATAAAATTCGTAGTCACATAATAAAAATTTTTTACTTATTTTCTTTTTTCTGGCCTTCATTTTTACTCCAGTACTGTATATTCGATGGAAAAAATTGTTTGAAAGTCATGAGAGATAGAATTTGAAATAATGATTTTTTATTTATTATAAAGACGTTTGTAGATTTTTCAGTAAATCGAAATTAATATAGAATTTGAGTTTCTGGAGATTTTATTATATCATTCGTATTCGATTGCGCTACACTATAAACTCGGATTCTCTTGCACTAGATTTTTTTTCACCTGCGAGAGAATAGTGGAAATCCTTTAAGACAACTCGGAAGGCATTCTCTTTTCGTCCTTCCTCCTCTCATTTACTTTCCATTCTATGCATTTCTCTCGCACTACAGTAGCTTCCGAGTCGTCTTGAATGCAAGAATAAACGAATTTTAAGTGTATATTTTTTCCCTAATCAGCAAAATCACGAAAAATATTTTCTTGGTGCTTCGAAACATTCTGTTGAAGTCGATAACAATGAAAAATCACGAAATCGATTAAATAAAAGAAATGTGCCTGAAGTTCCAAACGTTTATGAAATAAACGAAAACAAAAATAGTTGTTAAATATCACAAATCACTGATTAATTCTATTACAGGGAACGATAGAACATTTTTTTTTATTTTTACATTTATATTCAAACGTTTGGAACTTCAGAGACATCAAAAGAAACCCTTTTTCTGGGTGTAGCCACAAATGCGAGGAAAAAAAATTAGTCCCGGAATTGAAAAAAAGCAACTCGTTGCTACTCGGGGAAAAAGCATATCCTTATGTGAGCGCCGGTGGCGCCACCTCAACGGCGATCGCGAGGAAAACTCGAAAAATCGAACGCAGCGCCTCCTCCTCCGGCGCGGCTGGGAATAATGGCGCGAGGGAGAAGGAGGACACGGACCTTGCAATCGCGGAGCGCGAGGCCAAGCGAAAAGAAATCCAGGGTTTGATCATGAAATACACGGGCCTCGAGGACGCGCGACGACGCGGCTCCGCCAAGGCCAGCGCCGCCGACGTCATCGCCAGCAAGTACCGCAAGAACCGACTTAACCTTGCACCCCCTTCGAACGCGGCTGTGAGTTGGTTTTCTCAAAATTCCCGTGTAAAACGGCCCAAAGTGACAATGTCGAGGTCGAAAACAAAGGGGTGACTATCCCTTATACATTGTAGTTCGTGTCCACTGAAAACAGGTGGGATGGCGCTAACATTCGCCGTATAGTTACGCGCAGTTGCACACATTGCACACTTACACAGTTACACCAAACAAAACGTTACTTGTTTGGTGTAACTGTATAAGTGTGTAACTGCACGGCAAACGCCAGCGCCATCCTACATGTTTTAAGTGGACAACAAACGTGTCACCCCTCTGGTAAAACTTAAAATGGGGGGATCATGTTTGAAACAGGTATGTGACGCGCCACGAGAAAAAGTCCCTTATGCAAATATGGCATAAGGACCATTTTCTCGCGGAAGGTCACTTTTTTTTCTTTTTAAAGAGGAAGTGGAAAATTTTTTGGTTACGTAGGAACTTCGTGTCATTCGTTACATGATAAGGAATATTTTGGGTTTTTTTTTGGAGATTTAAGTTTTTGGTGTTATATTATGGTTATTGTAATTTGTTGTACGATAGAAACGTTAGTTTAATAATTAGTGATGTAATTTAAAAGATTCTAAAATTTTTCGAATCTGAACGTTGAAGTTGATAATTGACATAAAATTGTCGATTTTTATGTTCGATTGGAGAAGTTTAAGTCTTGATGATTCAGAAACGAACAGGTCTTGTTCTGACAAGTTCAAGTGAGTGAGTGCTAGAATCCAACATGGCGGACTTCCCGCCGTCACTTCAAAAATTCACTGCGAGTGTTGGCGTCATTTTTCTGGGAAACGCTCATTTTCGACGCAAAAAATCAACCCTATATTACCAATTTTTGTAAAAAAAAAACGAGAAAAAATTGAATACTTTCGAAAATTAACAAGTATACTACTATTACATTTTTCATATCAATTAACAACTATAAATTTAACACGTCACAATTGTTTTTGTTTCGGATCAGTTTTCGCATCATCGAGAGACGCCACCATTACCCCGAAAAAATAAACCCCCGAAAGGGTCATTTGACCGAATATCGAGAGATCGAAAAGAGGGATCCCTGAATCTCGAAGTCCCCGAAATCGCACGAGACCGAGCGTGAATTGCCCCGCTTACCCAATGCGTAGAACAAAAAAAGAACCGACAATCCAACGTCCCGAAACATGATATACCCGAAATTTTGAATGCCCTACAATGAAAAACCCCGTTTCCTTAAAAGCCCAGCTTCGCGATCGCCCGAGATCTCACATTTCCAAATATTTGAAAAACCGAAAAAACTTTTGATCGAAATTCCAAAAGACCGCCTCCGCATATTTCCGAATTCATAAGATGCCGACATTTTAAATCCCCGTTAACAAATTGCGAGGAAAAAAAAAGGTACCGATTGTTTAAGGTCACGAATAAATTTGTCACCGATTCGTGTATGTCACGATTTTAAAAATGAAAGAAACTTCAAAACGGCGAAAAAAAATTTGCCCTCAAACCCAATGTCCCTCCAAGCCGTAAAACCGAATAACCATATGAAAGAAAATTTTATGCATCGAATTGGCACTACGTCGACGAAAAGGAACGAAAAAATTTTACGACGATTATTCATTGTGCCGACAAACTATTTCCTCCCTTCTTAAATATTTCACCTCTTCCGCGAAGCGTCGAATGGAGAAGGTTGAGAAAGATCGTGGTACGGTGAGACATGCGTTCCGAAAAATTATTTCGCCGAATACGCATTTCACCGCGAGCTCGAAGCCCCGAGTAGATGAAATCACGAAATTTTATTGCGCCGCAAATTC
>JAPYZL010166416.1:0-24154 GCA_030522825.1 Platygaster orseoliae
ACAAGTTATAATAAATCCACACACCTCAGCATCTACTTAAAAACAAGCTTATGGAATAAGCTTTCTGTCACAGTAAACGGTTTAGACCTACGTCAATTTAAGGTACCGAAAATGGTAATGGCCGTTATTAACCTATGGCCGTCATTACCCCACTTTCCCCTACAAAATTTGATGTGTTTACGATGGAACCATGAATTGGCAAAGAATGAGATTTCTGGTATTTTCAAGATTATAGGAGTTCGAAATATTGAATTTTTCCTTTTGAATTCAACTGATATATTATATTTTACATTAAAATTGTATCAAAAAGTTTAAGCTTCTAATTGTTTTTTATTAAAAAATTCGAGATCCTAACATTTTACTCAATTTAAGTATGATAAAGGAATAATCCAGATTCAAGAATCTACATTTTCAACTAATCAATTTCTAAGTTTCTTTTAATTTGAACAATTCAACAATCAAAAAATTTCGAAAAATCCGTGATTTTTAAAATTCTGTATATTTGATACTTAAATTTTTTCATTCGAATTCAGATACTTTATCATTGACATATTACTGAAACTCTGAGAATCCGCTTCATTAGAAATTACATAGTTACTAGTGAATTTATTTGTTTGTTTTTTTTTTTCATTTTTTACTTCATGATTTTTGTGAATTACAAATCATTGATATCTGAAATTTTTGTTAGTTGCATTGAAAAAATTGATAAAATGCTAAACTTACAATAGAGTTTATATTTCAATTTGACATAAAAATTTTTCCATTGTCAAAAGTCTTAAATGTCAAAATTTTGTATTTCGAAACAAGAATTTCTCGTTAAAAAAAATTTATGAAAATGCTGACATTACAATACACGAATTTTAAACATTTTTTCTGAAACTTTAAAACTTTATGAATGAAAATAAAACTCTAAAACTTTTCAAATGAAACTTTGAAAGAAGTTCTAACCATAATTCAAAAAATTAATAAATGAGTGAACTAATGATATAATGAAATTCAATGAATTATTTCAATTGAAATTATTTGAATGAAATATAATTGAATTGAATGAAAATAATTTAATGAATGATTCAATAAATGATTGAATTTTGAGATTTATAAATTATTTTTGAATTTTGAAAGAATAAAACATTATTGAACTCACATATTTACGGATTCTGTATACTTTGAATTCTTCATCTGCAGTTTCAATATTTTTCCTAATCATGAAATTTTCAAACATGTTTAGTGAGTTTGAAATTCTGAATGCATTGAAACTTAAATTCATAAAATTCCATTTCCGATAACATTATTTCCAAAATACCAAAATTCTTGTGATTTAAAAAATACCCTAGCTTGTAATCGAGGCATGATATAATCTCTAGTAACTGTGATTTTTATAAAAAATCGCCAAATATTTATAAAGAACTCCGTTTTTATAAAAACTTTATAAAAAATTTGGATTTTTATACAAATAGTTGTGTCAAAAATTTTATTTCTATAAAACAAACTTTACGAAGTTTCGTATTTTATAAACAGTTTTATAAAATTTTCTAGAAATAAAATTTTTTATAAAACTGTTTTATAAAATCTATATTTTTTAAGAACAGTTTTTTCAAATAGACATTTTTTTATAAAGTTTTTATAAAATCAGTTTATAAAAAAACAGACTTTTTAATAAAGATTTTTATAAAAATCACAGTTACTAGATATCACTCTAAATTTCATAAAAAACTTTGCTTTCATTGATCATTGAACTCTGAACTTTGATATTTGAAATTTCCAACGTCCAAATTTATCAATTTCATGGTTTTTCATTTAGAAAATGCTTGAATATTTTGAATTCCAAATTCTGAAAATCATTATGCACACACGAAATAAAAAGGATCTGCTGTATCAGCGAAAAGATGTTCTGTTTCAGCATAACTTGGCATAACAAATTTATTTTGCAACACTAGCTTATTTTCTTTTTTTGCAGCAGTATTTTATTTTTTTGTTGCCTGAACAAATTATTTACCACAATTACTTTGCAGTGGAATTTCATCCATAATGATTATGCTTTGGTAGCAAAAAAGATTTGTTGAAGCAGCAAGAAAAAATTCGTCATGTGAAGTTGTGTTAAAACAGCACATCTTTTAGCTAAACAGCAAAACCTTTTTTTTCGTGCAGTTTTTTCGAAGTAGGACATATCCTTCTAAAACAGGACCTAACCCTTTTTCAATATTAACTTCACAATCTCGGTATTGATTGTAAATGACCTGTAATACCTATGTATTATCAGATTACCACGCATTCTCCAATAATTGAATTTTGAGAATTGATGAATCGGAAAACTCAAACATTTCGGAAGAGTCCAAAGGAAGGAAAACGCTGACCAGTCGAATGATAAATGATTGCAAAGATCCGAATAATACACTCTCGCTTTCATTGTTCGAACTAAAAAGTTTTCACCTGGTTCCCATTGTAACTCAAAAAATCCACAGTGATACCTTGGGATCTTTGCTTTGTGTTTTTTCTACCGATATAAAACGACCGAAAGTGGCTAGAGGTGGGTCGAGAAATAGAAAAAAAACGAGGGTGGATTAAAGAATGAGGCCCCGGGGCCGTTTTGTTCTGCGATGGCAGAATGAAACGGACAAGTTGTGGGAGATCGGGGTAATGACAACGCGCCTCGCTCGATTTCTTTGACGATTTATGTTTGTATGGCTAATTCGATTTCACGCTTTCCGCCGGATTATCCGTATTGTAAGAATTCGGGTGGTATTAAACGCTCGTTGGAAACAAGTTTATTTTTCGCCTATGAATATTCATGCTGCCTTTTTATGGACGAGAAATATTTCGGTCGTGATTCCTGCATATTTTCAGGATACCAGCGAGATTGAAATCCAGCGAAGATGTTGGCGTTTTTTGGGTGCAAAATTTTTTAACGTTTCATATTAATCTTTGGAATTAATTGCAAGATTGTTTTGTGATTTTGATTACGTGTAATGATGTAAAGTTTTTTTTTTTTTTTAAGGTCTGATATTTCAAATGAAAGATTTTACAAATGTTACTGAAAGGTTAATTCATTCCCGAAAATTCACAGACCAAAATCATCACCTCAACTTGTGTTTCAATAGTTTTTCATGCAGAAAACAATCGCTTTTTTGCAAATCGCGATCCCCTTTCGATGCACGAGAATAAGAGGGATGTTTCGGTCGATGATTTTCAGGGGCATCAAATATCGTGCGGTCGTAAATAACGTAAGCAATCGTCCTGTTCCTCCCATCAAACATAAATGTACCGAGTTTGCACCTAGGACAAAGACAACCCCATTGCGGATCTCGCAACATTGTCCCATTGTAAATCATCTTGAATATAATGTCTGGCGCATGAGTTTATTCCAATGCGTGCCCGAGAGATTCGCAATAAGGCTCGAGTTTCGGGAGAGAAAATTCTCCTGCGTTTGTGTGTATGCCCCCGAGCACGTTTCCGAGTTCCGGAAGTCGTAGTAAACCGGAACGCTTGATAGGGTGCGTAAGGTACTTATCATTTCGAGACGCTTCGACGATAATAATATCGCCCTTTTTGCTTTTTTTTGTGCGGTTTTTTTCGCTTTCACAATTGGGAAAGTATGGAAAATCTAGGGAAAGTATAGGAACTGAAAAAAAGAGAGAGGAGATATGGAATCCTGAGGAAAACGAAGAGAAAGTTTTCTGTATCGGGTACTCATAATTTTACTTTTGGAGAAGGAATAAAGTATTTGAAGTATAGTTAAACTCGATTTAATTCATGAGACGAATTTGACGAATTTTTAAATACGAGTTATTCAAAATTTCAGAAATTTAAAATGCTTTATTAGTATTGTAAATGTTAAATTGACAAGTATTGTAAATGTTAAATTGACAAGTATCGCAAATGTTAAATTGAAAATAATAAATAAACGTAAGGTGATGATGTTCAAAAAATGAATATTTATAATATTGAATCATAAAAATGAGTAAAATTTAAATTATATTCAGAATTTACAGTTTTTCTCACTGAAAATAACAGTTATTCTAATTTGAAAGGAATTTTTTAAAAAATTAAATTAAAATACAATTTAATAATAATATTTTCGAAAAATCTGCACAAATGCATTAATGCAAAAAAAAAATAAAAAACGATAAAAAAAATCTTATAAATACTGAAAAAATTAGAAAATTCAAGGAATACATAAATACCTATAAAATTAACGTAGATCGAATTATTCACGAAATCTATGAAATTATCAAAAATCTATCAATTTTTTCATTCCAGAGCATTAAATTGTAAGAATTGATATATGTACCTATATAAAAATCTATGAAAATACTATACATAAAAAAAATTCTAAAAAGCCCTTCTGATTTTTGTAAATACAGAAAAAATGTGTGAAGTATTAGAAATTTTTATATCAAGAAAATTTTCGTAACAATATGATTTCACGAAAAAATTGACAAAAATGATAATGATTAAAAAAAATACAAAATAATAATATTGAATAATAAAAATTAGTAAAATTTGAATTGTATTCAGAATGTTTAGTTTCTCTCGCTGAAAATAACAATTATTCTAATTTGAAAGGAATTTTTTCTAAAACTAAATTATAATACAATATACAGCCAAACATTTCATACAAGAAAACATGGGAAAAAATTTTCTTGGAAATATTGATAAAAAAAAGACTGAAATTTACGAAAATTTCAAGAATCAGATAACTACCGAATTTGGGAAGTTCTAAAAAATGACAGGAATTCAGGGAAATATCAGAAAATCATTGGAGTCAGAAAATTTCTGAAAAATATTAAAAGTTATTAAATTCTATGGCAGAATTGCGTTTTCGAAAAATCTAAAAATACTAAAAATACTAAAAAAAAAATACTAAAAAACGATAAAAAATCTTATAAATACTGAAAAAATTTAAAAATTCAAGGAATCCATAAAAAACGTCAAATTAACCTAGATTGAATTATTCACCAAATCTATGAAATTATCAAAAATCTATCGATATTTGCATTCTAGAGTATTGAATTTTAAGAATTGATATATGTATATAAAAATCTATTAAAATACTATAAATAAAAAAAAATACTAAAAAATCCTTTTGATTTTCGTAAATACTGAAAAAAATCTGAGAAGTATTACAATTTTTTATATGAAGAAAATTTTCTTAACAATATTATTTCACGAAAAAATTGACAGAAATGATAATGATAAAAAATATTGTAACAATAATATTGAATCATAAAAATGAGTTAAATCCAAATTAGATTCAGAATTTTCAGTTTTTCTCGCTAAAAATAACAATTATTCTGATTTAAAAGGAATTTTTTCTAAAACTTCTTCTTTTTTCTAAAACAATCTTTATAGCCAAACATTTCCTACAAGAAAACGTGGGAAAACAATTTTTTTGGAACATTGATTTAAAAAAAAAGACTAAAATTTACGAAAAATTTCGGGAATTTGATAACTTTGAAATGTGGAAAGTTCTAAAAAATTTAGACAGGAATTCGTGGAAATACCAGAAAATTTTCGGAATCCAAAAATTTCTGAAAAATACTAGAAGTTATTGAATTCTATGGCAGAATTGCGTTTTCGAAAAATCTGCACAAATGGCATCAATGTAAAAAAATACTAGAAAACGATAAAAAATCTTATAAATACTGAAAAAATTTAAAAAATTCAAGGAATACATAAAATATTTAAAATCAACGTAGACCGAATTATTTACAAAATCTGTGAAATTGTCAAAAAATCGATATTTGCATTCTAGAGCATTGAATTTTAAGAATTGATATATATGTATACAAAAATCTATGAAAATACAAAATTAAAAAAAAATACTAAAAAATCCTGTTGATTTTTGTAAATACTGAAAAAATGCGAGAAATATTAGAAATTTTTATATTAAGAAATTTTCTTAAGAATATTATTTCACAAAAAAATTGACAAAAATGATAATGATAAAAAAAATGCGAAACAATAATATTGAATCATACAAATTAGTAAAACTGAAATTAGATTCAGAATTTATAGTTTTTCTCGCTGAAAACAACAATTTTTCCAATGTGAAAGGAAATTTTTCAAAAACTAAATTATAATACAATATATAGCCAAACGTTTCCTACAAAAAAACATTGGAAAACAATTTTTGAAAAAAAAAATACTAGAATCTACGAGAATTTCGAAAATCTGATAACTTTGAAATTTGGAAAGTTCTAAAAAATTTAGACAGGAATTCATGGAAATACCAGAAAATCTTTCTAATCATAAAATTTCCAAAAAATAATAAAAGTTATTGAATTCTACGAAAGAATTTCGTTTTCGAAAAATCTGCACAAATGGCATCAATGTAAAAAAATACTAGAAAACGATAAAAAAATCTTATAAATACTGAAAAAATTAAAAATTCAAGGAATACACAAAATACTTAAAATTAACGTAGACCGAATTATTCACGAAATCTATGAAATTATCAAAAATCTATCGATATTTGCATTCTAGAACATTGCATTTTAAGAATTGACATATATCATTTAAAAATGAATACTTTAATGATTATTAATAACCTTCAAAGAATCTCGAAATGTTATATCTCGAAATTTCATAATTAATCTATTAATATAATAGAACTATTAAAGAGTACCAATTTTTTCATCTGTTCCTTTTTTGTTCATTATTTTATTTTTATTCAGATTCACGTTTCATAAAATTATTACCGTTATAAAATTTTTTTCATTTTAAACAAAAAACATGTTTCTCAGAAAATAAATGTGCTTCTAAACTTATTCCCTTATATAATAACAATAATATATTATCAGAAGCTTATATAATATATTATAATAAAATAAAATGTAATTAAATACATATAATGGAAATAATATATAATATAATAATAACTTATATAATAATAATAATAATAATAATAATAATTATTATTATTATTAGAAGCTTATGTAATAAGCTTCTAATTTGTTCCCTCAACAAATCTTTTTTGCTGCCAGAGCACAATTACTAAGTAACGAAATTTTATGCACAATGATTGTACTCTGTCAACAAAAATAAACTAGTTCCGAAAAAAAATCCTTTTTTTGTGTGCGCAGTAATTAATATAAGAATTATCGAGTTCACTGATTTTACTCAGAAAAAAAAAACTGTAAAATAAAAGAATCGCATTTTTTTCGATTACGGACGTGCGACGTTATGAATATTGGATAAAGCCACGTGCGAGGGTCGAATGTGCCAGCGCACGTGCGCTTCGATGCGTTTAAAAGGACAGTGGATTTTTGAGTAATGAAACCGCAGGCGCTTATTCTGTTTGCATGGGGATTGAGACTTCGATCCCCGCGCACGATTATTTACTTAACTCGGAATATTCCGTCGTAATTCAATGCTTGATATGTGGATACGTAGCGTCCAGATTTAAGAGTCATGATTTCTGATGTCTATTTACAAAAATAATAAAAATAATAAAAATGTTCCTTGAAGCTAAAAAATTTTTTATAGATACTTTCTTTTCTTTTCGCTTTTTTATCTTCACTTCTAGTATAAAGTTTCACACTGAAAAAAAATTGAAATCTAGACTGCAATTCACTCCATCATAGAAAAAAAGGTCGCATCCCGAATGACACGCGTCGGACGTCTGTTCTATGGAAGTTTAACGGTGCCAAAGGAGAAAAAAAATGAATACACACATCCGAATTAAATAGCCGTTCAGTCTAGACAGAGCACAAGATAGAACGGATACATTCAGGAACATTGAATGTAAGAATAGTATAAATAATTCGCATTTTGTAGCCCGCAACGGGGCTCAATTTGTCACGTTGGGAATGTGAGTTATACAAAGCCATGCACTAAACAACCTCATTAATTTCGTCCCGAACCATGAGCGCGAGATGATCGCGATAGATTATAAAACAGAAAATCGGTAGCCTCGATGATACGCACGAAAAATGTTACCCTGCACGAAGAGAAATTTGTTGATGTCGTATACACAAATATGGATACTGCGTCAATAAAAATGGATGTGGCATCCATAAAGGTTTAATAGTCAACTGTTGTTAACGTAGCTATTGTTGTATTTATAGAGTTTCAATGCAGTATGGATGTATTATCCATTTAAATTTCGTGGAACTTTCCCTGACTTAATTCAAGAGGAATTTCTTGCTCGATTAATAAATTAAAATAGAACAAACTCCGAGAGCGATGTAAAACTCGACCGGACTCAAAAAGAGTCGATATTTTAACTTGCTGAAATTGATGCTCGCCGTATAAAGCGTATGGAGATGCCAATAAATACGTCTTGAGCTGATGCAATATGTATGCTACCAGTTTGCAAATACGCCACGCTTCGAAGGGTCTTGGAAGTGGCGCGCAAAAACGTAACAGGTATGTGAAAACTCGAATACGGATCGTATAATCGGCTCATTTGGCGATCACTTGCGTTGATGAAACGGAAATAAGAAAAGCGCGCGATTCGCCAATCAATATCGACCGTCTCCCGGATTTGTACCTGTCGAGGGTACTCGATTTAAACGGTATTGTGCGTGCCCGGCTCTGCTTATCAACCGCGGCAGTGCCGTGATTCACGAGCTTTTTTTGCTGAGTTTTGAGCAAGCTCGCGATTGAATTAAATGGATTATTCAGTGGAGAGAAAAAGAGCCTCGTAATTTTCATGATTCGTTGCAAGATTTTCGAGGCTTCGTAAAGAGGAACTTATGTTTTGGGTTTTTTTGTTGAGTATTTTTGGAGAAATAGGAATTTAGAGCAGGAGTTGGATTTATTAGAAAAATATTTTTACGATTAATTTGAATAAATTGTAGAAAAAATATGTTTTTTCAGACAACTTCAATGTGATCTTGTGAAATTTCAAATAATTATTTATCAGAAGACAGTGAGATCGAAACGTTGATTATTTATATTTAGAGACATATCTGTGTTATATCTGTGTATTTTTAAGAAAATTAATTACTGATGAAAAAATGTATTCCAGAGGGTTCGATCAATGAGGCAGCCAATTCGCGTTTTAAATCATTTTCTAATTTTTCAAAAACATAAAAACTCGAGAGTTTCTGAGATATTAAGGGGATCCTAGCGCCACCGGCTTTCTAGAGAGTGCGAGAGAGATGGGTAGAATGGGAACTACGCCAGAGCGAGAGAGAAGCACGAGCCCAGCGCTCGGATCCCCTTAACGTATGATAACCGGGTCTATTGCATAGATACAAATAAAATCCTATTTATAAATTTAGACAAATAATGTATTATATAAAAATTACACTTCTAATTTTTTAAAACAGTGGAAAGAAAACTTATAAATTTCATTTTTTGGAGACTTTATAAAAAAAACTTAATTCATGAATTGGTTACAAACACGTAATTTATTCATTGATGGCAGAGGCGTAGGCAGAAAAAATTTTTGAGGGGTGTTTCTGGAAAAAATATAGGTATACATATTTCCTTCAGGATTTTCTGATTTTTAATTCTTGAAGATGTGGTTACAAGAGTACGATTTTGCAATTTTTTTTGAAGTCTAGATTTGCATATTTTTCTAAGTTCGTATTAAATGTAATGGAATTCAATTTTTGTGATTTTTAAGTAACTGAATTAAGGGCTTTTTTTCTCATACTTTTAGTATTTTTTTACGACACAACGGATTTTCTGATTTTTGGATGGATTTCTATACATCAACTTTTTAAAGATTTTTGAGAAAATTATGGTACACAAATTTCAAGTATTTAATGCTATTGTATTGAAAAATTCTAGTTGGCTATATTATTGACTATTTATTATTTATCATTGTTAGCTACTTTTATTCTTTTAATTGCTTAAAAAACGTTTCGATATATATTATACATAGTCAAACATTCATTTAAGGAAAAATTCTTCTGAAGTTAGAATAATTGTTTTTTTGAGTTAGGAAAACTAAAAATTTTGGACTCTATTTCAATTTCTGTAATTTTTTGATTTATAGGTGTTATTGTTATGGATTATTTTTTATCATCATTATTTTTGTGTATTTTTCGTAAAATAATATTGTTAAGAAAATTTTCTTCATATAAAAATTTATAATATTTCTAGCATTTTTTCAGTATTTACGAAAATCAAAAGGATTTTTCAGTATTTTTTTAAATTTATAGTATTTTCGTAGATTTTTAAATATATCAGTTCTCAAAATTCAATTCTCTATAATGCAAATATTGATAGATTTTCGATAATTTTATAGGTTTCGTGGATAATTCGGTCTACATTAATTTAAAGTATTTTATTTATTCCTTGAATCTTTTAATTTTTTCAGTATTAATAAAGTTTTTCATCGTTTTCTAGTATTTTTATGGATTGATGCCATTTGTGCAGATTCTTCAAAAACGCAATTCTTTCATAGAAATTTGAGTATTCTACAGAAATTTCATGACTCGAAAGATTGTCTGATATTTTCATGAATTCCCGTGTAAATTTTGTAGACTTTCATTGTCAAACTTCAAATTTGTTAGATTCTTAGAACTTTCGTAAATTTCAGTCTTTTTTTGTAAATCAATAATTAAAAAAAAACTGTTTCCCCAAGTTTTCTTGTAGAAAATGTATGACTTTATATTGTATTATAATTTAGTTTCAGAAAAAATTCCTTTCAAGTTAGAATAATTGTTATTTTCAGCTAGAAAAACTAAAAATTCTGAATCTAATTCAATCTTTACTCATTCAATGATTCAGTTTTGACATATTTATGCACTATTTTTTATCCTCATCATTTTTGTCTATTTTTTGTGAAATAATATTGTTAAGAAAATTTTCTTCATATTTAAATTTCTAATATTTCTCTCATGTTTTCAGTATCTACAATAATCAAAAGGATTTTTTAAAGTTTTTTATATAGATTAATAGTATTTTCGTAGATTTTCGTATGTATCCACTCTTAAAATTCAATGCTCTAGAATGCAAATATCGATAGATTTTTTATAATTTCATTGATTTCGTGGATAATTCAGGCTACGGTAATTTTGGGTACTTTATGAATTCCTTGAATTTCTTTATTTTTTCAGTATTTTAACCATTTTTTATCGTTTTCTAGTGTTTTTATACATTGTTATCATTTGTGCATATTTCCCAAAAACGCAATTCTTTCATTGAATTAAATAACTTTCAGTATTTTTCAGAAATCTCATGACTCGAAAGATTATCTGGTACTTCCATGAATTCCTGTCTAAATTTTTTAGAACTTTCCAAATTTTTATATTATTTTCTTAAAATTTTCTGATTGCTTATATTCTTAAAATTTTCGTAAATTTCAGTCTTTTTTATAAATCACTATTCAAAAAAATTTTTTCCCACGTTTTCTTGTAGGAAATGTTTTGATATATATTGTACTATAATTTAGTTTCAGAAAAAATTCCTTTCAACTGAGAATAATTATTATTTTTAATTTGAAACATTAAAAATTCTTGACTTAATTTAAATGCATCTAATTTTTCTATTTAGTAGTGTTATTTTTATGCATTATTTTTTATCATCATCATTTTTTTGTATTTCTCGTAAAATAATATTGTTAAGAAAATTTTCTTCGTATAGAAATTTCTAGAATTCTCCAATTTTTTCAGTTTACACGAAAATCGAAAGGATTTTTCAGTATTTTTTTATATTTATAGTATTTTCGTAGATTTTAATATAAATCAATTCTTCAAATCAATGCTCTAGAATCCAAATATCGATAGAATTTCGATAATTTCATAGATTTTGAGGATAATTAGGTCTACGTTAATTTTAAGTACTTTTAATGCATCCCTTGAATTTTCTTTTGTTTTCAGTATTTATAAGATTTTTTTCGTTTTCTAGTATCTTTATACATTGGTATTTGTGCAGATTTTTCAGAAACGCAATTCTTTGATAGAATTCAAAAACTCTTAGTATTTTTCTAAAATTTTATGACTCGAAAGATTTTCTGGTATTTCCATGAATTCCTGTCTAAATTTGTTAGAACTTCATTTCCAAATTCCAATGTTTTCAGGTTCTTAGAATTTTCGTCAACTTCAATCTTTTTTTATAAATCATTATTTATAAAAAAATGTGTACCAAATTTTTTTTTGGAAATATTTGATTCTATATTGTATTATATTTTATTTTTAGAAAAAATTCCTTTCTAATTAGAGTAATTGTTATTTCGAGCAAAAAAAAAACTAAAAATTCTGAATTGAAATTTAATGTTACTAATTTTTTGATTCAGTATTGTTATTTCTATGCATTATTTTTATATCATCATAACATTAGTCTATTTTTCTTGAAATAATAATGAATTAATCTCCAATTTCAGGAGGGGTTAGAACCCTGAAAACCCCTTCTGTCTACGCACTTAATTAATGCTCATTTTTATTAATTTTCCTGAAATCACAGAGAAAATCACCAGTACACGATTTTTCTCTGTTTCAGAATTCAAAAGCACCCCTATAAAAATCGTGAAAGGCCGAATTTCGAGTTCCAAATTTAATTTGAAAATACATCGATTCATACGTTTTCGATTTGATGAAACTAGTAAATACAGTCTCGCTCGATCCATTATCGGGGAGGCTTGACAAGATCTTGGAATGTTCTCGTGTCACCTTTAACTTCGTATCCTTTCTCGTCGATCTTACCGCTTCACCTTTGGCAGTTGTTGCTTGTTCCTATCTCGTCGTCCACATCTTGTTCGATGCCTTCAAAACAAAAGTGATTAGTAATACCCATCCTCACATAAAGGTATTAATCTCTGTTCAAATTCGAAGACACGAAAAATTTCTATATTAAGTGAATCGAGTTATGAATCATTTTGTCTTTTCGAAATTAAAAGTTTTTTTTTCATCTAACGAGCTAGTTTTTGTTACGTAGAAAAAAAACCATTAGAATCGATTTTTGGAATTGTATTTTTTTTGTATGTCATTATATACATAATGATTTTAACTGTAAAGTACAGTAATTACGACTATGTAAAAATATTCCTGTATAACGGTAATTCTCCTTTCAATAATTTACAAGGTTATTGTAACCCTTCAATAGCCTAAAAAATCAACATTCAGTAACAACCAGCAAATTTCTCATTTTTCAAAAAAAAAAATGTCATTCCAATTTCGGGCGAAGCGGAAGAATCTATTTCTCTCTGAATAGAAATCGGCACGCTCGCTCCCTAATGTATTTTCTTTTATAACTTTGAATCCTTTCAATAGAACCGAAAATTCCTAATCTTCCTTTAACCTTAAATATTGATAATTCTGCATTCAGGATCAGAAACAACAATCAATTTTTCAAAGTTAGTTCCGTTGAGTCTACCTTAGTTGGGATTTGGAAAAATTCACTCATTCTTGAAACTCTCGTAGACGAGATTTATGACTTTTGAGGACTTTATAGATTGTCCTTGTAACATGTTTTTTCAGCCCTTTGGTTTTCAAATTTCTGCTTTGTCATAATTTTATGTAAATGATTTGACTACAGAAGTATATGCGAAACAATCGCATTATCAAGGAAATCATTTTGCAACAATACTGAACTATCAAAACATCTGCTCAAAAGTCAGGTTGCTTTCACATAAATGAAAAATGGAAAACTTCTGTATGAATAGCATGACCGCTTTCTTTTCTATTGACCCGTGTATAATCCATGGAAAATTCAAATTGGTCGTGATCCTATACAGAAAATATCATTAGCAATAATTAATTGATAACTTGAATTTCTCGGAATTACAGTTTTTCTACTTTTGAATTCACTGAAGTGAAAGACATAGAGTTTTTTAATTTTTTTTTTTTACTGAAGATCTTATAACAAACTTTCTAAATGTTGAGTAAAAACCTGTATTCAGTTTTGAAATTGTTTTTGTAATACATATGTTTTAAATTCTCCGCACGATTTTGAAATCCCTTGCTTCAAAGTCGAATTGCTTGTCGTGTTGTTTAGGGTCACATTCTTTAGGTGAAATCGTGACAAATTTTTCCGAAAAATGCACAAAAACTTTTCGTGAAATATGGTATTTTGTAAGGGAAATCGTGTGGAGTGGGTGTGACGAGCGTAATAAATAGGGGTCAATGAATTTCTCTTTTACAGAGTTTAGAAGCTGTTTTTTCCAAGGGTTGAGAACATGCTGATAGATAGTCAAAGAAGCAGATAGTTGGGTAAAAGAGTAGTGTAAATTAAGCTTAAACCCTCACTGGTCACACTTATTACGTAATCCATGTTATAATGGGTGAATTTCACCCAGCGTGACCGTCGAGGGTTAAATTGAAAAAACAATCCGAAGGGTGATATTTTATCGAGGTGACAAGAGAAAATACAATATTTAGGAGAAGTTTTCTAGCAAAATATTATTTATTCAGGATTAACACGTTTTTAATCTTCGGCAATTTGGTTTCATGAAGACAATTTAAAAATTTTTTTGGAATCGTATTTTTGAGTTATCAAACTTTTGGAGCATACGATTTTACGTTTTATATTTTTGTATTTTTCATTCACATATTTTAATCGTGGAATTTGATTTTCGTGATTTTTACATTACTGATTTAAAGATGATTGCAGTTTTTGAGATATTAAGTTTACGATTTCCAGGTTACGTTAAAATTTTTGGATAAACGTAGCACTTTTTAATTGTAACGTTCGAAAAGTCGCAAAAAGTCTAATCATGTAAATTCGAAGGTATGAAATTATTTTATTTTTATTATTTATAAATTATTAAAAGTTTGGAATTAGATTCTTTCTTTTCCAAAAAATTATAACACAACAATATACGTATCTGCATTTACAACGTGTAAGATTATTTAAATTTCTAATTGTTTAAGAGACAACTTTTCAAACGAAAAATTCCATGTCTCTAATTTTTAAATTTCATGATCAACATTAAAAAAACTCTAATATTTTGTAGATCAAAATGTTGTACCCAAAAAATTTCATCTTATAACATAATTGAGTAAAAATTACTTTTGACTCCACTTGATAAAATTTCTGAATAATCGTGTATAATTTTATAGTTTTTCCACATAGAATTCATCCTGGATCAGAGACTTGGGCAGGAAAAATTTTCGGGGGGTGTTTTTCAATAAAACATATACATATTTCTTTCAAAACTTTATAGTTAATAATCCCTGAAGATGTGGTGACGAAAATACGATTTTCAAATTTTTTTGGAGTCCAGAATCGCAAATTTTTTCATATTTATATCAAATGTAATGGAATTCAATTCTCATGATTTTTGAATAACTGCATTTAAGACTTTTTACCTCATGCGTTTAGTGTTTTTTCACAACTTAACGAATTTTTTGATTTTTTAATGAATTTCTATACATCAATTTTTGAAAGATTTTTAAGAAAATCATAGTACACAGATTTCCAGTATTTAATGCTATATAAATATATTAAAAATTTATACTTGGGCAAGTTATATATTATTTACTCATCATTTTTAACTATATTTATTATTTTTATTGCTTTAAAATTTTTGCACTATACATATATTGTATTAAGTCAAACATTCATTTAAGGAAAAATTTTTCTGAAGTTCAAATAATTGTTATTTTGACTGAGAAAAACTAAAAATTCTGGACCTGATTTGAATTCTACTGATTTTTTGATTTAGAAGTGTTATTTTAATATAATTTTTTTTATAATGGTTCTCGTCTAGTTTTCGTGAACTAATTTTGTTTTTAAACTTTTCTTCCTGTAAGAATTTCTAGTATTTCTCGCATTTTTTCAGTGTTTATGAACATCGAAAGGATTTTTTAGTAGGACCACGGATTTAAGGTATTCATTTCTACAGTATTGGAAATTTATAGTTTGCTCCATTTTTTGTAATTGATTATATATATATAATTGATTGTCAGCTATATTGATTATTTTTATTGCTTAAAAAATGTTTCGCTATACATTGTATAAAGTCAAACATTCATTTCGGAAAAAAATTTTTCTAAAGTTGGAATAATTGTTATTTTGAGTTAAAAAACGGATAACTTCGGACTTATTTTGAATTTTTCTAATTTTTTGATTTTCTAGTGTTATTTTCATGCATTATTTTTCATTATTATCATTTTTGTCTATTTATCGTGAAATAATATTGTTAAGAAAATTTTTTTTATATTCAAATTTTTGATCTCTTTCGCATTTTTTCAGTATTTACGGAAATCAAAAGAATTGCTTAGTATTTTTTTAGATTAATAGTATTTTCGTAGATTTTTATAGATACCAATTCTTGAAATTTAATGCTCTAGAGTGCAAATATTGATAGATTTTCGATAATTTTATAGGTTTCGTGGATGATTCGGTCTACATTAATTTAAAGTATTTTATTTATTCCTTGAATCTTTGAATTTTTTCAGTATTAATAAAGTTTTTCATCGTTTTCTAGTATTTTTATGGATTGATGCCATTTGTGCAGATTTTTCAAAAACGCAATAATTTTATAGAGTTCAATAACTTTAAGTATTTTTCAGAAATTATATGACCCAAAAGATTTTCTGATATTTTCGTGAATAAAATTTCTGTTTTGATTTCTTAGAACTTCACTTCCGAATTTCAATGTTTTTTCATAATGAACTATTTAAAAAACATTTTTTCCTACGTTTTCTTATAGGAAATGTTTGGCTATATATTGCATTATAATTTAGTTTCAATAAAATTTTTTTCAAGTTAAGATAATTGTTATTTTGAGTTAAAAAAATAAAAAATTCTGCACCTAATTTGAATTTCAATCATTTAATGATTCAGTATTGTTAATTTCATACATTATTTTTGTATCATCATCTTTTGTCTATTTTTCTTGAAATAATAATGAATTCATCTCGAATTTCAGAAGGGGTTCGAACCCCAAAAATCCCCCTTTTCCTATGTGCCTGCCCTGAATGTATAAAATATCACCGCTATTTGTCCATGATTAACGAAAAATTTAAAACATCGAAGAACCCCAGGGAACTCAACAAAAATTTCAGCTTCTGGCATGGCACGCGTTTAAAAAAAAACTGTACTCTTAACACTTGCCATTAAACCGTCCAATTACTAAAACCCCCCGAAAAAGAAAAAAAATGTGAGGAGAAACCCTTCCAAAAACATCCCAATAAATCAATTGTTGTTTCTCATGAAAGTCCAACAAAATAATCTGAAGCTCTTATAACATAATTCATCAGTAAAGGTTCATTTTGTTCAAATACTACTTTTGACTTCAATTAATAAAATTTCTGCATAATCATGCATAATTTTCTAGTTTTTCCACATAGAATTTACCCTGAACGTATAAAATATCACCCCTATTTGTCCACAATTAATACAAAATTCAAAAAAATCAATCATCTGAGTGAACTCGACGAAAATCTCAGCTCCTGACATGGCACGCGTTCAAAAAAAAAAACTGTACTCTTAACCCTTGTCATTAAACCGTCCAATTATGAAAACCCCCTGAAAAAGAAAAAAAAGGGGGAAACCCTCCCAGAAGCGTCCCAATAAATCAATCAGCCCAAACAATAATCGCCGTTGAAGAATTCCACTCTCGCGGTCAATTTCAATTCCGTTTATTAGTCACCCCGAGAGGGCTCGTTGTGCAAACATCGGACTCGTGGCACTTTCTCGGTTCCTTGGGCGGTCGCGGGCGGTGCCGCGAGTCATGCGCCCTGAAATCCCTGGGTTCCCCTTGGTTCCGAGCCAATGGAGCTCTGGTCCCCGCTTCCTCCAACCACTTCAGAGTGGGGACACCTTGGGAAGCATGGTCCGATGGGTCGGGTTTGCTAAGTCGCGCCTCCCGAAACCCCTCGGTAGAGCGAAGCCCGGTCCCTACGAAGAAGGGATAAAGAAACCCAGTCCCGCTGTGAACGCAGCAAGGCACGCACACGCTAAGTCGAGAAGCCGCTCTCGATCCGGGAAAATCCGCGAGTGAGTGGAAAAACCGTGATAAGTGTGTAAAAACAGTTTTCCTGAAGATAGTGCGACATGAGAGAAGAGCCCAGCAGCTGAAGTAGAGCAACCGGATATATCAATAACCATGATGAACACGTTCCTGGAGCCGTCATCGCACCAGCACCACTTGACCTTGGCCAACATCAAGGTCGACCCTGGGAGCAGCAGCCCCGGAGCCTCGGAGCCCTCGGTCCCGATGCACCCCGGCGATGCGGCCGCCCAGCACCACTACCAAGGCTACCACCACCACCACACTGGTGCCCATATGGGTCCCCACATGGGCCACCACATGGGTCACCACCCCGGGTACGCGGCCAGAGATTTCCTCCTGCGCCGGGACCACGAGTTCAACACCCCAGGTAACCCCGCTACCCCAGAGAGCGGTCTTGGCATCTTTCCTCTTCACCAAGACACCGGCTCCATGGCCCAGCAGTTCAGCCATCATCCTGGACAGCATCCTCTGGCCGCCACCGGGCATTATCCTGGGCATTACTCTCAGGACGCCAGGTTACCTCCCCCTCACCACCACCAGTACCTGGGACCGCCGCACTTACCCCCCTCGATACACCACCAGCAGCATCATGGGGTGAATCATGGGAACCACCATCATCCCCATGGAGCGTTCTTGAGGTACGTCCGTAGTGGACATGGCAATGTCCAAGGGACAGGACCTCGGCAGGACATGTCGTGCATGTGGATTGACCAGGATTCTCCTGGACCGGGCAGGAAAATGTGCGGGAAAATTTTCACCTCGCTTCATGACATTGTTACTCATTTGACCGTGGACCACGTGGGAGGCCCTGAGTGCACCACGCACGCGTGCTTCTGGCAAGGATGCGCCCGCAACGGGCGAGCTTTCAAGGCCAAGTACAAGCTCGTCAACCACATCCGCGTGCACACCGGAGAGAAACCCTTTCATTGCCCGTTCCCCGGGTGCGGCAAGGTCTTCGCCAGGTCGGAGAACTTGAAGATTCACAAGAGGACGCATACTGGTGAGTTTACGGGGTTTTTTGGGATGTGAGGATGATGCCAGTCTAACCTTCAAATCACAACTTTTGAACGGTTTTGGCGAAGACGATTCCAACTCTCGGCTTTGCCTCGGGTGGGAACCCTTGTCTTCGCCAAAATCGACACTTGCAGTATGTTGAATAAATATCTATTGCTGTCACAGCAAGAAGAAAGGGTTTGTTTGTCTAGAATGAATCTTTTCTTCTGCTAGAGCATCAATTGTGTTCTGTTGAAGTAGCTCATATTTTTGCCACTACAGCAAATAATTTTTCTTTTCCTGTGTTGGAATCAATCATCAGATTGGTGTTTTTCACCATGTTTTCAGAAAAATACTGTGTATATGGTAAAAATATTACGAGAGTATGGAATTCTCTTTTAGAACTGTGGGTTGGTTGAGTTCTTAATACATATTTTGTCGTGGTTTCCTTGAAAAATGCAGAATAAGTGTTTGTTTGATAATTTTTGGAAGAAAATACAACTGTTTAGCAATAAAATTGTAGTTTCAAATTTTTTCTGAATAATTTTAAATTAAAAGTGTTTTTAAATGCGTTTCATTTGAAATTTGTTCCGAAAACTTGGATTGTATTTATGATTATTCAGAAAAATTTACCAAACAAAACCAAAAAAAGTTTGAACAAAAAAAAACACTATTCTGTTGATTCTGACGAATTTCGATAAAATATTTGCTAACTTTATTTAGAATAAGGAGCTTATTAATAGCAAATTATGAAGCAACCTAGGAATTTGTAACTCTTTTCTAAATCCTCCTAAAATTTCTTTGCTGATTTTGATTATATTCAAAGAATCCTAGAATTTTTTCATATTTCTTTTAAATAAATGATATACTTTCAATTACAAAAAAAGAAAAAATTCCCTTACATAAATACAGAAAATTATTCTGAGAACAACAATTACAATTTAACTTGTCTCACTTTTACTTCTTGATGAACGAATTGCCTAAAAAAATTTTGAAAGTAAAAAAAAATTAAAAAAACAATCAATAACCCCTCAAAAGTATTAATAAAAAAGTTTACAAATATGTAAGAATCGTCGTGAATAAAAATTACAATCGAAATAAAAAAAAATGATATAGTTCCAAAATTCGCGTTTTCCAGCCTTAGAGAGAATGTCAAAATTGCAACAAACCATAAATTAATGGCAAAACCTACGTTCTAAAATATTTAAAAAACGAAAATTGTTAAATCATCCACAATACCATCGAGTCTTCTCGATGGGTCCACAAGAATTATCGGGATGTCTTTAACAGCTTTCACAAACGCCAGAATTAGGATTCCTTTTTTTTAAACGCTTGTAGAATTGGGAAGAGATAAAATCGACAAGATAACCAGGAATATATTAATACTAAACAGTTGTTTCTAACGAATGTTTTCATTTACGGAACGTGGCGCTTTTATAATGTATGCGAAAAAATTTCGTTCTTCAAACGAGCGACCGTAAAGTCGCGAAATATTTTTCAATTGCATCGGAATTGGTGTATTATGAGCTTCGGATCGGCGATAATTATGAATTTTTATCGCGTTCGGGTTTCGTCGCGATTTTTCCAGGATAAAGATTTTCGAATATATGTATTCGCAACCTTTTTTTCGTATTTATTTTCAAGAGGGAGGTCGTTTTTATCCCGCCCTCGGCGCCGTGGCTCGTTTTAATGTTATAAAGCGCCTCTTTACGGTGACAAGAATTTCAGGCTACAATTAAGAAATTACTGGACCATATATTGTGTCGTTTTATGCCCGCGGCGCGGAGCCCGGTATTTACATATTTATTAGCGGCGCCCGCCGGGTATACGTGGTGAAACGGGCCCGACGGCGAGCGCACGGATTTTCGGAGAGCAGCCTGGAAGAGCGTTTTAACGGCTTGTCTCTGACCTTTTTTTCTTCACCCCCTTCCCCCCTCTTTGTCTTTTTGAAGGGAAAAAATTGTGTGCACTCGTTTCGTGCTTAATTACTGTTTTCTTTGTCATTTACACGAGGCCACCCAAAATCTCAGCTCGCGTGGCAAAAACCCTCTTTAGTTATGTGCCTTTATTACATATTATTTATCATTATTATTTATTGATATTTTACGAATATTATCCAACGTTACTATTTTTCACTTGAACCTTTAGAGGAAATGATAAAAGAATGTTTTTGTCGTTTTCGTTTATTTCTTAAACGCTTGAAATTTCAGGCACGTTAGTTTACAAACTTTGAGTATAAATCAAGTTTTAGTGGATGCGTTAATCTTAGTCCTAAATTTCAGTGTTTTGGAGTGATTTTGATTTTGAGAGAGAATTATCACTTTGAGATTGTGATGATTTTCAGAGAATAAAGTGAAATTTGTACTTGATCGTTATTTTCGAGATTTGACACTTTTTTTTTTGATACTTAACTGGGTGAAAATATTGTTTCTTGGTAATGATTTGGGTTGAATAGTACTTGTAAGGAATAACATTTTTTGGAAGATGAGGATGTTACAAGATTTGGAATGATTTTACACTTTGAAAAATATGCAAAAAGTAGCACTTTTAATAGACCATGTTAAATTTTAACTTCAGTTTTATTTTCTCGATTTATTGCATGTTCCTGAAGTTCCGAACGTTTATGAAATGAACGAAGACGAAAGGAAATTTATTGTTCATTTTCACCCATGATTAAAATTAGTAATAATGAGAAATGTTAAATAATATTTGTTAAATATCAATAATTATGAATTATTCCTATTACTAGGAAAGATGAAACAATTTTTTTTATTTTTTCGTTTATTTTAAAAAAAATTAAAACTTCAGAGATATTTTACTATAGTGAAAATGTAATCCAAAAAATTTGGAGTGAAGCTTTGAACACTGCCTATATTTTAAGAAGTAAAATGTCATATGAAATTAAGTAAAAATTTTGAAAATCAAGTTTAATCAGTAAACAGAATTTTTGTGTTTTGAAAATTAGCTATATTCTAATGTATTTTTCACTATGGAGCTAAAAATTAACAGAACTGAAATTCCAAAATGAACAACTTAAAAAATGCAATTATCGACAAATTACTATTTTTCGTTGCTAGGTGAAAATTTAAATAATAAAAAGACAAATAATTTTACAAGAAATTATAGAAATACTGGACAAGTTTTAATTCTTAATTCTTTTTTTAAATGGTTATTATTTATGTTTTCTAATTTAAAAAATATGGGAACTTGTACTTACACTTCAACAAATTCAAATGTAGAAAACGAAAAATTACATGTATTAAACAATGACAATTCATTACTTAAAAAGTTTCGTTCTAAATCTCGAATAGTTGAATGTTAAACAATAAATAATTTCAATCAATTAAATACATATCATATCGAGAAAAAATCGAGTTTTCAACAATAAAAAAAAGTTTTAAATTATTGACATGAAATTTTTATTTCTTCTTAATTGACAAGATTGAACATTTTGAATGTTACAAATAAACAAATTCTGTATGTATTTCGAAACTTTAACGATGTCAAGAAACGTTCATTCAATCACTAAAAAATGTCAATGTTCTGCAAATTAGTCACCTGAAAATCACTCAAATTGAATTTCATAATTAAAATATAAAATAATCAATTACGAAAACAAAAAATGTGCAAATGTGCACTCCAAAAATTAAGTAACTTGGAAAATAATTGAAAAATTGTACTTTTGAAAGAAACCAAATCGTCGAAAATTGCAAACTTTGAAATTCTTAAGAAAAAGTTTTTTTCTGCCTACTCCTCTGCTTGTAATATTTTTCCCCCCAAAAAATCAATCAAGATAAAATGCAAATGCAACTTCTTATTCAATGATGAAAAATTATTATTTGAGTTTAATATACTGTAATAAGTGATTTGATCCTTACATTTTTAATTAAAATTTTTCCTGTTGATATTTAATTTTAGGTATTGTTAAAATAAATAAATAAAATTCAGATTTGTCGTTAAATGTTATTATCTTGATTCCAAATAAGATTTTCATAATTTTTCAACTGCTTTCTTCGAAATCCAAAATATTATTATTGCACTTATCTACTCACATAAATCATGGAAGTTCTGTTTTTCATCGATACCTGAAGTTTCACATTCAAAATGTACAAAATTTAATACATTTTTCGAATTGAACATAAAATACCCCATTTTCATCTAATTATCACTATCATAACTTTCTGCAATAAGTAATAAAAAAAAAATTACTTAATATCGTATCCCCAAGAACTTATGTGTTTGAAGTTCCAAACGTTTATGAAGTAAAGGAAAACCAAAAAAAATTGAATTTTCATTTACACTATGAATAAAATTAAAAATAATGAGAGACAATAAATAATATTTGTTAAATGATAATAACTATGAATTAATTCACTAAATAGGGATCATTGAACAGTTTTTTTTATTTTTTCGTTTATTGCTAAACGTTTGAAATTTCCGTTACATAAAAACTTGAAAAATATATCAAAGTTCTGTATCTCAAATATATACGAAAAAACTATCCGGAATTCACTGCCATTTCTATTTTTCATAGTTGACAAATTTTCGCAACGATCATTATGAGTCATTGTTTCTCCTCGCGAGGCACGTTTCGTGAATCAATTTGCCCCGGCAAATTATTCAATGCCACATTCGTCATTGGGCCCAGTGGGTCCATTAATATTCGAATTTTTGATGGCCGGGTTATCCGCCATAAATTGAATGGAACCCGGGACCCGTGTAGGGATAAAAAAAAATCAAACTAGCGCCCGGTGACTTTCGCAATTCCAAGGAACGCTCGAATTCGTCAAACCTCTATAAAACACGTACCAAATCACTCATCGCGTTGTTGAACTTTGTTTGCGGACTCGCTCCATTAAAGATTAAAGCGTCTTTTATTTAAAACACTCGCGCGAATCGATGTTTTCGAGCTCGTTGCACGCGGCAATCCCGGCTTCTTTGTCCCTGGGTTTTGTTGTCCGCCATTGTAGTGACGAACGCAAAAACAACACGAGCCGAAATTTTCATCGCTCGATAAATGTTTTGTCATTTAAAAGAGTTTGATGCGTGAAAAATGAGTGTTTGATTGATTGTATTCAGTGGATTCGGGAAAACGATCACGATTTTTTGAAAAAATAACGAAAAATATGTCGATTGTCTAAAAATTTTATTTTGATAACTCATGTCTCTAAAGTTTCAAATTAATGTTTAAAAATAAACGAAAAAAAATATATTTATGCTACAAGGGAGAAAAAGGATGATTCCAACGAGTGCAAAGTTTGGGCACGAGCGAAGCGAGTGCGCAATTGCACTCGTTGGAATAATCCT
>JAPYZL010166431.1:0-13719 GCA_030522825.1 Platygaster orseoliae
ATTTCATATTGTGTCAATTAAAGATTAGTAATAGAACTTATAGAATCAATCATAATCCGAAAATCGATTTTTTGGACAGTAGGTCCCTTTTCTCAGATTGCGTCACATATTTTTATGGAACCCCCCCCCCCCCAAACGGTAAATCCTGTGCACGGGTCTGAGTAAGTAAGCAATTCAGATCTTTCTCGATTGTTGCAACGATTTTCTTGTATACGAATGGCAAGCTATAATTTCAATTTGCATAGAAATTTGTATTACCTAACAATAAATCTATGCAAAAAATCAACAATGCACGAAAAATTTATGCACAATAGATACCATCCCAAAATACCCTTTTTTCCAGAAAAATCCTGATTATCCCCATTCGAATTATCAGGCCGTAGTGAGAATAGCGAGGGCCGTTTGGTGGCAAAACTACGAGACGTAGACAAATTGGATCGCGTGATCGAAACGAGTTGGCACAGCTATCACCAAACAGTCGTGGGATCTCGGCAAATGTTAAACGATCACCGAGTGTTTGTTCTCGTATTTTTTCAGCGCGACGAAGAAGGGCAATACTTGATTCTAACCGAATTAGGATGAAAACACCGGCGACTCGAGAGGGCCGCGCTTTATTTTTTTTTCTTTCTTTTTTTTTTGCCTCGCAAAATAAATCCTACGACTTCTTTTGAAGGCGATTTTTTCTTTCCGTACCTCACACCTGCGAAGAATCTCCTTTTCTGCCTGGAAAAATATGCGACTTTAATGGAGGCCGATATTTCGAGTCCTTTTCCGCTGAAATCGAGATTTCCGGATGATGCGGGGAAGAAAGAGGAATCTTGCTACGATAAATCAAGCGGCCGAAGATGAGTGCGACACGAGAAAGTATCGCCCTCCTTCCGATACTTTTTTGACTTTTCCAAACAGCGAGTGGTCCGGGGGCACCTGAATCGAGCCGCACAATGGGGCGTACCTGAATGAACCGGAAACTGGCTCTATCTTCGTGGCCCCGGGAACGCGGTCTTACCTGTCCCTTGGTACCTCAAGCATGTGCCCTTGGAAGTCCTCGACGTGCCGGTGGGATGTAAAAACATTAATGCCTATTAAAAGGGGACCACACTAAACTTTCGGATGTCGATTCGGAACACACCAAGAGTACCTAATGTAATCAGCAGCGGATGTATTAAGAACAGTGTTACACAGAGAAAAATCGATCAAACCCAGTTAACATTCTTGATGTCATAATGAGTTCATATGATATCATGGCTTGATACGCAAGCAAGAGATATCATGCTATGATATCATATAATGTCATGGCATGTCATGACACGGCAAGTCATATGGTGATATCATATTTGCACTCCAGATATCATCATTTGACATCATGAACGTTTACTGGGATCCCAGTAAACATTCACGTCGTGATATCATGTACGCATACATTTGTTGCAGCAATAGCCTGTCATCATGATATCATAGTATGACATGACGCCATAATGACGTCATATGATGACATGTCATGCCATGATATCATGATGACATGCTATTGTTGCAACAAGTGTATGCGTACATGATATCACGATCTAAAATATTTACTGGGGAGCTTGAAAGAACGTTCTACAAGCTAGGAATGGGAAAAATATCACTAAGTAAGGAGAAATATCAATAAATATCAGTAACATTTTGGTGTTACTGATAGTTAGTGATTTTTCTAGATACAATTTTCAATTTGGGGATTTCGAAAATTGTATTCATATATGTACTAAGAAAATGAGTCTTCCGACGCGGAAGACATTCTCTCTTCGTCCTTCTTCCTCTCGAATAATTTCCATTCTATGCATCTTTCTCACACTACAGTAGCTTCCGAATCGCCTTAAAATCAGTCAATTTAAAAATTTACTGGGAATAAAAGAAGATCAGTTTGTTTGATTATAGTTTGAGGGTTATTTTAAAAGTGAAATTTCACGTGTTTAGCCCCCCATTTTCGAAAAGTAATATTTTTTTGCATTGCTTTATTTTTGACTCAAGATGAATGTCAGACTATTTCAATCGTTTTGTGGATCATAGTTTAAAATTTATTGCAAACGGAAAAACTTTGAGCAAAACTATTATGTATAAAAAGTGTATAAAATGATATCGAAAAATTCTAGGCTTGAAGTAGCAAATTTACTTTTTGCACTTTTAAATTAAAAAAAGTTATATCACATATGTGTTTTTTTTTATAAATAAAAATAACAAAAATATTCTTCAGTTATGAAAAATAATTTTTTTTTAGTAAACAATACATTTATACATAATTATAAGTTCAAGTAAAACAGTTATGCGTATAAAATAAGATGATTGACATGAAAAAATTGTATGCGTACAATTTTGTTATATTTTCTGTTATTTTTCTAGATTTCTTGTATTTTCATGATTCACTCTCCAGATTTCTAGAATTCGATTCTAAGGTATTAAAACTCACAACAAGTTAAAGCTTATTCTATTATTTTTATACATTTATTATTTATTTGTGGATTGTTATGTAGATTTCTAGTATTTTTAAAAATGTCAAGAAAAAATATATCAACAGAGATTTTGAAATTTTATAGATTTTTCATGATTTCGTACTTTCGAAAATTTATTCTTTTTTTATTATTGAAAATCGCTAAAAATATAGAAAAAAAGATAAATTCCATGGCTCTTTGTAAAAGATTTTCGAAAGTAACTATCAAAGACGTTCGAATTACATGAGACCCTAATTTTTTATTAAAATCCAAATAACTCGATAATATTTCTAAATGTTGCAACACTCGAAGCTATTCAAAAATGAAACGCAATATCCTTCCAAATTCAAAGTCAACCTCAATAAAAAAAAGTACGTGACTCTGTGAATGGAGCACTTCTTATTAAAATCAACTGGAAAACTCACTTCTTTCGAAATGAATCGATATCTACTCTAAGCATCAATTATTATCCTCGAAATTTCATTCTTATTGAGTTTCATTCTTCGTTATAAAAGACATAATTTCCTTTAAAAAAAAAAAAAAGAAAACGTGATACTCTGAATACAGAACCTGCTTTGAAAATCAACAACGAAGCCTCAAAACGTTAACCAGCAAAATAAATCACACAAATGGCGATTGACTAGGCCAATTTTATTTTTTGTCAATCATGTATGTTGCAAGTGTTACAACGAAAATTTTTAATCTGTTCGTAAATTTAAAAAATTAATTATTATACATATTTAAAAAATAAAAATTTATAGGTTTTGAGAAATTCGCCAGATTTTGAAAAGAGTAACGTTTCAGTAAGAGTTTACAATAATTGTTTACAGAGATTACCCTAGTGACTTTGATTCTTATAAGATTCTTATAAAAAAAATTTTCTTATAAAGTGACCTTATAAAATCCTTATACAAAATTTTTTCTTATAAAAAATAGACAGTTTTATAAAAAAAATTCCGATTATTTTAACAAAAAATATTCTAATCTTATCAAAAAATTTTTATTTTTGCAAGTTTGTTTTTTTATATAAATTTCCTTAATTCAATTTTTTGTAAAACAAAAACTTTTACAAAAAAATTTGAATAAGAATTTCTGCAAAAAAAGAAATTTGAATAAGGTTTTTATAAGAATAAAAATCACTAGGGTAGATATTACATAAATCTTGGGAAATTTCATTTCATAAATATAATTTGCCGCATTTCGTTAAGATTTTAGAAAAATTCGATGAAAATTTTTTAAACATTACATGAAAATCGGAATTGATAGATGCTGAAATGGTCGGTCGATCGTCATTGCGTGGGCCCAGATTTTCGCACAACATCAAAACTCAAAAGTCGTTCCCACTCGAGTACTCGACTTGCTGTGAAAAAGGGAAAAAAACGTGTCGACCTGAATGAAAACTAAACCTTTTAGAAATCCTCGAGGTTCTGGAATTACCATAACAATATTGGGAAGATACCTGTCCCATTTGATCGGCCAAGGTGCGTTAGCGGTCCGATAGAGCTATTTTGAAGAGCGCCCACTCGCACCTGAGAACACTGCATTTTTCTATAAAAGTCCTTGGCTACCGCCATCGACTTTATTTATCGCCGGAACGTGTCTTGGCATCGTTTTCCTTCATTTTTCGAAAACAGCTTTTCAAGAGGAACTTGGAGAGCCCGTTTTTGGGAACGTCTATTGCGCCCGAAAAAAATTCGGAGCCCCGTTTATCCGCATTTTTCCGCTTTTTGCGGCGAAAGCAGAATCATTATCGATACCCATTTTATCTTGAATTCCTCAGGATTCTCGCCGATTTGAAAAAAATTTCCTATTGTTCCTTAAAATCTTTCTCACGGGCCACTTTTATTGCGTTTCTGAGAACTTTTTGAAACCCCAGCAGAAAAGCACCGTGGAAGGTGTTTGGGATTTTCATAGTGTTTGCGTAGTATCGGCTCTATGGGAAAAGTTTGACATTCCACTGGCGGCGATCCGGAATCTCGTTTTTTTTTTTTTTATTTTTACGAGCTTGATTGCGAGCTTTTATTTGAAGAAAAGAACAATTCGCGATCGGCAGCTTTAAGAGTTTTTAGGGCGTTGAGGAATCGTAGAAAAAGATAAATTTTAGTTACATTTTTTATACTCTGTTGAATTTTACAACAAGCATTAAATTTCAGTAAAGATTTCTATCCATAAAAAACCGTCAAAAATAATTCAAAAATCCAAGTATTAACTAACTTGCTTAAAAAACTAGAACAAAACTCACTAAAGGTCACTGCATTTTCAGGAAATTTTTAGCAGTGTACTTCGAAAGTAGTTATGACCGATTAAACTTCAACCCTTTAATTTGAAGCTAGGGAAAACGAGGCAAGTGTCGTTGGGAGTTGCAGGGGTCGTGAGATGTGTTATTATTTTGAGGAATTTTATCGTGGAAACTAACAGATGTTTACGAATCGGCTGTATCACGGCGTACCACTCTATGCCCTGACATGCGTGACGATCCTTGAACGCTCATTTCCGGTTCCGGTCGCATCTTTCACGTCGATGAAACGAAGCGCGATAGTGCACTTGATCTATTCGCCGATCGTACAGGTGTAGGATCGTTATGGCGTGAAACCGTAAAACGGGAAAAATATGACTCATGTTGCCAAATTTCCAACTCATAAATAAATACTTTGTGATCAAAATGTTAATATTTTGTGGTTACACTGTTGGAAATTTTTGTAATAATTTTATTAAAGTTGTCTTGGAAGTTTTTTACATGAACGCATTTGAAAACCAATATACAAAGTTGATGAAGATTAATGAACTGTTTTGATTTTTAATTGACTAGTTCATTGAATTTTTTGTACAATATACAATATACAATATGCAATATACAATTTACAAGTATATTCATTTTGATATACTACTGACAGATTTTAATATGCGTTAATTGAAATTAATAGGTAAGTTAATTAGTCTGAGTTTAATACACGTGTTTATTATTTTTAATGTAAATACCATACATGAATGTTAATTGAAATTACTGAAATTTTTAACAATTTATGCACACGAACTCGTGAACATGAAAGCAGCTGTAACTATTATCTATTGATTTTCTCACAAGAAGAACAAAATAAATTCTTGGGCAAGTTGATTTTTATTTTTTTAGCATTTTAAAATGTTACAACATTTTTTAAGAGTGAAAAAAATGTGTCAATGATATTTAAAAATTACTCATCACAGAATAGTTTGTAGCTTTTAAAAATGTGTCAGTAATTTGTTACATCATCGAACAGTTGTTTTTATCAAAGAAACAATAGTTGAAAAAATTTTTGTAACGATTTCAGAATTTCAACGGTTTGTTATTTTTGGAAATTATTAGGATTTTTCATTTCTTGGTGGTCCGGAAAATTGTTCCGAGGAGTCGTGAAAAATCATATTTTCGACAAGCTTGTTTAAATATTTTTACTTTCTTTTTGAGTGTGGATGAAAATGCATGAAAGTCACTCGAGTCACACTATTTCCTAAAAATAATTTACACTTTTTTCTAAATCTGAAAATGAAAAATCATCATGTTTCGAAAATTTGAATAATTTTTATGAAAATTGTTTGTATTTTAATTATTATAAATAGTTATTTTAATAAAAATATTTGCGTTAATTTACGAGAATACAGGAATTCTTCGAGATTTTCAGAAACCTTTAAAATGTTTGCCTATTTTAGAAAATTGCTGGAATTTTAAAGCAATTTCCTTTACGCAAAACTATTTTTTATTGATTTTTATTAATTGAAAAATCGAAAAAATACGCACTCAAAAACTCATGACTTACATTATATAAACTAAACTAAATTTGAGAATGTTGCAAAATTTTTGCCTGGATCTCTGACAGTTTTCTCTTTTTTTTGAAAACTTTGAGAACCATCAGAGTAAATTTTTAAAACTTTCACTAAATTTTTTTGAGTGAGGTAAATATGCTTGGAACCTGTCAACAGTGATAAATATTCACAGCAATTAACACAGACTTAACGAACTCTTCATAATTTTCTGTACACATAAAAACATTTTTTCAAAACAAATTTTTAAAAATGAGCGAAAATCTCATCGAAAGTTTCTGAGCCACGTTACTTCTTTTTTCTAGCTTCATAGGAAAGTTAGGATAATTTATAGAATTTTCAATATAGTTTTTAAATTATCAATCATTTACGACGTACAAAAAAATTTTATTCTTACGATGTAACAAAATCATTTGACATTGTCTCACATTGTTCAAGTTCTTTAAAAATCCTCGAGAAAATTCTCTAATCATCGAATTTTTCTGGACATTAAAATATCAGTAGAACAATAAATAATATAATCAAAGTTTCAGAAAAAACCATTCTCAAATTTTAATCAAATATAAAAATAATTATCAAACTCTTTTACAATCTCTTCGAAATTCTCTCAATTTTCACAATCGCATGAAAACCATGAAATTATTGAAGTTGTTCAAATTTTTCAAGTCCTTGAAAAATTCTCGAGCAAATTCTCTAATCATTGAATTTTTCTGGATATTAAAAATTAAAATATCAGTAGAACAATTAATAATATAATCAAAGTTTCAGAGAAAACTATTCTTGAATTTTTTCGAAAATAAAAAGAATTTTCAAACTCTTTTATAATCTCACCGAAATTGTCCTTAAAAAAATTTTCGAGCAAACTCTCTAACCATTGAATTTTTTTGGACATTAAAATATCAGTAGAACAATAAATAATGATCTCAAAATTTCAGAAAATACAATTCTCGAATTTCCCTCAAAAATAAAAATAATTATCAACCTTTTTTACAATCTCTCTGAAATTCTCTCAACTTTCACAATCCTAAGAAAACCACGAAATTATTCATGTTGTTCAAATTTTTCAAGTTATTAAAAAATTCTTGAGCAAATTTTCTAACCATATTGAATTTTTTGGACATTAAAATATCGGTAGCAAAATAAATAATGTAATCAAAATTTCAGAGAATACAATTCTAGAATTTTCCTCAAAAATAAAGATAATTATCAAACTCTTTTACTATCTCTCCAAAATTCTCCCAACTTTTTCACAATCCCAAGAAAACCAAGAAATTATTCCGAAAAACAAAAAACTCGAATTATTATCAATACTCGCCTGTAATCCTCTTCGTTCGTCACGGCGCTCACATAATCCGGCGGAATCAGATGCCAAGAACTGTCGTAACAGTCGTCATACCCCGAAATCATGATGCACCAAAAATCAGTCAAAAACGTTCTAATCCGAAATTCCTCTCAAACCGAATTCACGCGATACGCGAACCATGAACGTTTTCACGCCCGAATGTACGGGGAAAAATCACGAAACGAAAATCGAGTAAACTGAAAAAAAAGGAAACGCGAGCTTGAATCTCGGCCGTAAAAAGCACGAAAACTCAAAACGACTACGGATACTCGATGCACCGGATAAATGACATGGAGACATGAAAAATAATTCGTTCGCGCCCATGTAATTGCCGAGCATTCGAACGATACATTGATCGATCGGTCATTATATGAAAAAAATGTGTCTACCAGATACTGATAAGTGCTCCGGCAACCTTATCTATTCGATAACAAACTAGAAACTGTAAATCAGTTGAACCCCATTACAACACGATGAAACAATAAACAATAAACGGTCGAGTGTGAAAAAAAACCCATAAGCGCTGTTATAGAAAAAGATTGAAATTGATAAATGAGAAAGCTCGTAAAATCTCCAAAGCGTTACTTGACAACTTCTTTTCTACAAGTTGACAGATTTCCCTTACAAAAAAAAAAAAAAAAAAAAAATTCTGAAAACTTGAAAAACTACGAAAACTATTACGTTATTTGTCAGAATAAAAAATAACAATAATTCCAATGAAGTTGGCAGTGGTAGTTTGACTGAAAAATCAGTGCAATTTCTACTGATTTCAATTTGTAGATAAGATCCGAAAAAACCGAAAGACAATACTAACTCGTTCCCTTTTTTGTATAATCTTTTATTTTTATCATACTAATATATGTGCATGGCCATTAATAAAAATTGTATCAATACCAAATGTTTACTCGATTTTAAAATTTCATAAAATTATAATAAAAACTCCACGAACAACAGATTCATTCAAAAAAGTTTATTGAAATTTATTTACAAACTGAACTCTGATATATTGATGACACTAATAAATGGATTTATTCAGATGTACTGCTTCTTTCCGTGATCCAAGAGGCATCGATAGTTGATAGACCGCGGAGGTAACTTTTCCCAGTCGCTATGATTTCCGTGAACAAAACTAAGGGTGTTTTGCTATTGTGCAACGACGAAGAAGGGTGAATTACGACAGCTTGTTTTGAACTCAACTGGAAAATTCGAAAGTTATATAAGTAAACAGCATTCTATGTCAAGCAGGGGACGTAGGCAGAAATCATATGTTCGGCAGGGGTTTTTTGTAAAAATCTTTCTCGATATTATTTTCTTAAAAATCTATATGGGAATTCAACAAGTTGTATATATAATGAGGATATATGAAAAATAATGAAAGTATTAGAAAGAGTTACAAAATTGTAATGTCAGTGCTGACGTAAAAATTAAATAAATCAAGTTCCATTATATTGAATACGTATATGAAAAATGTTCGACTCTGGACTCCGAAATTCATAAAATTAAAAATTTTATAACCAAAACCAAATCGTCAAAAATTAAAAATCATAAAGCAAAAAAATAGTACATTATGGAACGTAGTGCAAGGGTCGAATTTGGCGAAGACGAGGGTTCAGGCCCGAGGCGAAGCCGAGAGTTTGAATAGTCTTCGCAAAATGAGACACTTGCACTAAGTTACATACAGTATTTTATGCAATTCTAGTCTCAAAGCCCGTCCAAATGTAAAACTTTGAGTGTAGGATTTTTTTTTTCATTTTTATAAATTTCTTTTATTTCTGTAATTCACTTCTACAGATTTCTGGAATTGAATGGTTAAGTATTGAAATTTACAATTTTGAGTTTTCATAGATTTCTAATTTATTTTTAAATTGCTTTCTAGATTTCTGGAATTCTCAATTCAAGATCAACGTAGATTTTAAATATTTTATAAAGTTATAAAATATAATGAAATCATAAAGTCTAAAAAGAAACATTTTTTTAGATATTTCAGGGATTTCTAAAATCTTCGTATTTTATGTAATTCATACAATTTTTTAGTTTTTTTTTTTTTTTTGTATTTTTATAGATTTCCATTATTTCTATAATTTAGTTTACAGATTTCTGTAATTAAATGTTTAAGTATTGAAATTTACAACGATTTTGAGTTTTCATAGATTTCCAATTTATTTTTAAATTGATTTATAGATGTCTGAACTTCTAATTTCAACATCTACGTAGATTTTAAATATTTTTTATAGAATTATAAAATAAAATTGGATCACAAAATTCAAAAAGACAGATATTTTTCAAGTATTTCAGGGATTTCTAAAATCTCTGTATTTTATGTTATTCATATAATTTTATAGTATTTTTTTGCATTTTTATAGATTGATTTTATTTCTATAATAGTTATCTACAGATTTTTAAAATTATAATTTCAAGATATACGTAGATTTAAAATATTTCATAGAATTGTTAAATAGAATAAAATCATAAAATTTATAAAGAAAAATTTTTTTTAATATTTCAGGGATTTCTAAAATCTCCGCATTTTATGTTATTCATACAATTTTGTAGTATTTTTTTTTTTTTTTTTTTTTTTTTTTTTTTTTTTTTTTTTTTTTTTTTTATTTTTTTTTTTTTTTTTTTGTATTTTTATAGATTTTATTTATTTTCATAATTCACTCTCAAGATTTCTAGAATTAAATGCTAAAGTATTGAAATTTACAACGAATTTTATTTTCACAGATTTCTAATTTATTTGCAACATGCTTTATAGATTTCTAGAATTCAATGCCTTAGAATTCTAATTTCACCATCTACTTATACAGATTTTGAATATTTTATAGAGTTTTTTCAATTTATTACTTTTTCAAGTGTTTTCAGGATTTCGTAGCATTTTTTCGAATTCGATGGTCTAGAATTACAAGTGTTATAGATCGCAGGTATTTATTCAAATTTGTCAGAAAACAGATTTTTAGTATTTCTTCAGAGTTGGTTTATAATTGAAAATACTTTCGAGCAGTTTGATGAATTTCTGTCATAATTTCTTAAGTTCAACATTTTCGAATATTCTAGTTTTATATATTATTATTCACTGGATTAAAACAATTTCTCAATTTATTTTCTCCATATTATAATAGGCAAAAATTTATAATTATAATTTTTTCAAAGCCAGAATCACTATTCTATTTAAATTAGTGAAATTCGAGAAATAACAGAAAACCGTTTGTTACGTTCTCTAACTTTCAATAAATATATTTTTGATGATTTTCGCCTATTTTCATTATCATAACTACTATTTCAACACGTTATTTTTTTCTTTATATTTTTTTCGTTTTTTTTTTATGAAATAATAAATAATTTCACCCTAATTTCAAGAGGAGCTTGAACCACCAAAATCCCCCTTTCCCTACACACCTGATGTCATAAAAATCAATTTTCAAATCATTCTCAAACACGATTAAACTCATGAATCTTACAGTTATGTACGTGTGATCCCTCTGAAGTTCAGCCAAATTCTCGTACAAGCCATCAAGAAGGGCTCTCCTCAATTTTTCCGTATTTTCTCCACAACTTGACTTTTCCAAATTGGCGCGTTCCGCGAGGTTCGCCAATTGCTCCCTGACGTCGCTCGCGTACTCCAAATTTCGAAAATGTAAAAAGTTTTCGTGGCACCACACTTTTTTATTAACCGTTTTCATAAATTCACGGAACACGTTCAGCATCGTCACGTGATCGCCTTCTGTGGATCGGAATCTGAAGAACACACAAATAATTTCATTCATATGTAGCGCCTGAATCAATTTTTTGTCTATCATCTGATAAACAAACCGAAAACATTCAATCATCAAACTACGTATTCATTCGTGAATGATTGTAACAGTTGAAGATTTTATTTTAGAACTCTTTTGATAGATCATTCATGCAAAAAGATAACATGAAGTCACAGTCTATAATAGTCGTTGTACGTATGCAGTGTAAGATGCAAGCGCAGATAAAAAAAAGCGCTGACTGCTTCTAATCGAGATAGCAATTGGTGGCTACAAAAATCTAATGTCGGAAGCTTTTAGAGATAGCTGCTATGACCAGTAGGAGATACAGGTAGCAATTTCAGAAATGGCCATTCCAAACATAGAATTCCTACCTCAGAGTTTTTAGGTTATGTTTGTACATAAAAGAGGTTTCAGTGTATAAACGAGATATTGAGAAGGAATGAAGAGTGATGATTGAAATTCCTAAACTTTCCTAGTTGATTGAAATTCATGACTGACGATAAAAAGCTTTTCACAAATTCAAAAATCTTAACCTCTCACGAGCTGCGTACGCTTGTTGTCTTTTGGCTGGGCGATCTACAAATATAGTCTCCCCGGAAAGCATGGCGACAACTGACAAAGCTTCTTCTAGGCATTGGTGTTCCACGGAAGCCAAAAGAACTTTCGTGTACCGAGGGTCTAAGGGAAACGTGGACATTGTTCGACCTAACGTGGTCATTTGCGGTGGAATACCTGAACAAAGCACAAGAAACATATTCACTCCTTCTACAAACTTTCTTCTCATTAAAATTTTTGACTGAATTTACAGTGAAGTAGCAAGAAACGTTTATATTTGAATACGTGTGACTTCCTAATGTTTTTCGGACATATAATGTGCCGAAACGATAGGGATCCTTAGGTCGATTTTTTCTTACTACTCCACAATTTGGTAATTTAAAAGATCATGAATTGTTACTGATGTATAGAACAAAAAAAAACAAAGTGAAAAGTGTGTACAGTTTTAAATTACCTTCCACGGCCCCGAGTTTCGTTAAGCACCCGATGGCAGCGTCCAATGCTTCCTTCGGGGGCTTGTCCATGAAATCAAAGGTTGTGACGTCCACTCCGGTCGCGAGAAGTTGCAAAGCGACGCCCGCAAGCGAGCACCTCTGGATTTCTGGAACCGGCATCTCGTGCATGCCTTCGAATTCGAGCTTGGTATAGATCCTGTGACAGGTTCCTGGGGCCTCACGGCCCGCACGGCCCGTCCTCTGCCACGCCTGGGCCTTGGTGATTTTTTCGACTTTCAAAACGTCTAGTCCCGTAGTCGGATGATGAGTCCGGACTTTGACGGCCCCTGTGTCGATCACGCTGCGAATACCTGAAACAACGCGCGGCAACAAATTTATAGCGAACTAAGAAAAAAATCTTGCACTTTTTGCAAGATATATTGCAGGTTTTACAATATTTTATTGTAATGTTTACAATATCATTGCAAAACTTGCAATTGTTTTATTTATGACAGTATTGTATAGTAAGATCCTCATATTGTGTAAATTAAAATACATATGTTTGGCAGTTTTTACTATACGATTTTGGAAATTTTCAAATTTACATGTGCAAATCGTACTAAACGAAGTGCAAAAAGTACAATATTATTGTATTTTTTGCAAGACATATTGCAGTTTTGACAATATTATTGTAATTTTTACAATATCATTGCAAAACTTGCAATCATTTTTCTTATTACAATATTATATAGCGCAATCTTCATATTCTATAAATAATAATTATGACAGTTTTTACTATACGATTTTTGATATTTTTAAATTTACACATGCAAATCGTACTAAACAAATTTTAATTTTTACTTTACTATTACAAAGAGTCTAATATCTGTATATAGTAAAACTAATGTAATATTTTAACATTTTTAACAGTTATAACTTGTTTTTCAGCTTAAAAAAATGATATTTCATGGATAAAGAGAAAATATTGTACATCTACAAATATGCATGGCGAAAATTCATTGTGTATAGTAAAATTTACCATACATTTTCGAATTTTTCCAATATTGTATCTTATTTTGTCATTCAGCTTATTACTAATCTAAATTAGTAAGAATTACAGTATGATAAATTGTAAAAATTACGAGATGTAGAGTAAAAACCGGTGACACTTTTATAAGAAATTTTAAATTTTTTATAAGAAATATTGGAGCCCCATAAGTTTCTTCTAATGTGGAATTTTAAGAATAAATTTTCCAATTTTATAAAAAATCATACATTTTTATACACGGAGAAAAATTTTTTGTAAATTTTATCGAAACGGCGGTAGAATTTACCAAACTTTTGGCGAAGTGGTGATAATTTCCAACATTAGTACT
>JAPYZL010166461.1:0-14625 GCA_030522825.1 Platygaster orseoliae
TGGGGTGGAGAAGAGTAGAAGCGCGGGGGTACGAGAGGGAGAGGAAGAGAAAGAGAAGGGGTCGTAGCCATTTCTTGACGTTAACCATAATTGGTGGGGGGGGGGGGGCAAAAAGCATTGCTTGCCCCCCCAAAGAAAATATTGGGGGGGGGCAGTTGACCCCCCGGCCCCCCTGTTCCGGCGCCACTGGGTCCTGCAAGCAATATTTTAATCAGAATTTAGAGCACACATCAAAGTTCTGATGGGTGCGTTCACATCAAAGCGCTTAGTCAACGCGGCACGTTTCGCTTTGAATTTCGATACCTTTTACATTTATTAACGGCTCGTTATGGAGCAGTTTCATCGTTTCTAGAACTTGGTGCTTGTTGCGAGATGTACGATAGGCATCCTTGTAATTGACGTGCTGACCAAACCATTTCAAAAAGGTTTCTAATATTGTCTGAACTTGATATTTCCACGAACCTATTGATTGCGTTATATATTTTTTTGGAAGGAAACGACACTCTTAAATGCTGAAACCGCTTATCCCATTGTGTTTCTTTAAGACACGTTACCATAAAACGTTTACATTCCTAAAAATTCAGTAAATGTGTTCCTTCTTTACTGTGACAATTATTATTCATAATATAATGAAAAAATCTGAAATATTTTCAAACATATTGCAGTTCGTTATATTACATTGAACGTAATGTATTTTTTTTTCTAATTTTTGTCTACAAAGAAAAATGTTCAACCTTCCTGTCTCCAGTGTAATCGCTGAGCTTCCACATACTCCAGCTTAGCGCATATGTTATATTTATTAGAAAAAATGATTTTTTCAGTCAAATTCCGAAAAATTTAGGCTTAACTTTGATAAATAAGCAAAACGGCGGGAGCGTGTTTTTTTCGTTTTTTTTTTGTTTTGTTAGGTAAGTGTTGATTAAAAAAAAAACAATTCATTCAAGATCTTTTAAGAACTATTGTACCATGGCAAAAAAAAATTTATATTAAAAAATGTGAAATGTGAATTTTTTTTGTACTGCCAGCTTCTAAAATAAATTCCATAATATCCCAACTTCGCATCTTTGTTTTCATAGTCTTTGTAGCGAATATCATGAACGGAAAATCTCCATTAATTCTCTTTAAAATATGCGATAAATTGATCTAAGAATTCTGCACATGTGTAAAATATTTTTTCCCGAATATTTGGTGTTCCTCAACCATCTGTAAAAATAGAGTGTAAACAATTCATATTTGTATGATTTACATACGCACAAATACACACATATGCGTGTATGTATTTGATATCATGTATTTGTACACATGAAATTAATTTTTTCAATATGATTTTTCTATATTATATATGATCCTGGTAGTCGCTTTGCTGCGCTGAATGCCTCGTACTAGGATATTGAGTAATTCATATAAAAACCAATCAGCAATCATTGCAAAATGAAAATAAAAAAAAATTTAAATCAGGCTCCAATCGAAAATGAAAATTTTATTCAAAATGGTAAATAGCATAATAAACCAAAGAGCAAACTGTATTCGCGTCTTTTTTAAAATGATTCTTAAAGAAAATAAAACATATAACTGTTTGATCTGCGGTGGATATAGACATTGAAAATATAAAGCCACAGCAAATGAAAATCAAACCAACTATTGACAGGAATCTTTAGAGGCAGTAAATAATGACCAAAATCGAATCCTATTTCTAAAATGTTTTTGTTTTCCATCATTTCTTTTTTCAAAATTTTGTACTTTTCTAAGCCAGCAATTCAAAAGTCATGAGTGGTTGACGAAGGAAATAGCTTCACTTGCAGACTTTCCCAACCTGCGATGTTGTTTTTCTCATATTGTGACATGACCGCAATATACTCTGACCAAAGAAGTCATTTTTGTCGCTCAAAGCTGCTAATGTCGAATTCAAGGTCACTGAAGATTTCTTGTTGCCACAAACTATCTAAATCTTTATTGGTACAAGCCGTGCCCTACTTGCCCTGCTGTGATGCATGATTATCAATGATGTGGAATGTTTCTAATTAGTGATGACTGATGTCATCACAAACCTTACTGCATTCTGCCGTAATCTTCACACACTTTATTTGAATGGTAAAAACTTTGTCATGCTAATAATGATTGAAATTTAAGAATAATGCATACATTGAAAAACGTTGTGCGGCGAAGTTACAGCGTCGAGCATTATTGCTCTTAAAGATTGCCACAGTCTCGTGAATTTGAGACTATTAAATCTTGGAATACAGCCATTCCTACTTTTTAAGTTTGTGAAGCCAATTTTAAAAATTCTTCGATTATATAATCTGTAACGGGGAGAACCTCTCCAATTTCTCCCACGTTATTTGAATAGAAAACAGGGAAAAGAAAAAAGGGGACAGAACCCCGAAAACAACCGCTGGCCAACCGAAGCCAGAATCCCACCACGACTCGAAAACCCAGTGAAAGAAATCCGGGAAAATCCACCGATGCTCCCGGAACGGAGAGAGGAGGGGGCAGGGGCACAAATGCAATTTTTCTTCTCACAAATAAACCGGCCCCGGAGGGCATTTATTAAGCACACAAGATACGTAAAAATACACCGAATATCGCGACATCGCCAACCCGCACGAATAATCAACAGAAAAAAGAAAAACGTCCCCAAAAATCCCCGTTCGCGTCACGGTCCCGCACTTCCCTTATTCACACCATCGCTGCCCTACAACCTGCCGTCAAGCCGTCGCTTCCTCCCGCGACGTCGTCCCCGTGCCTTAGCCGGCCATCCGCTCCACCGTCCTGGTCCTTACCTCCTCGCAACTCATCGCCCAAAAATTCGATTCACCAAAAACCAAAAAAAGTCCCTGTGACCACTCTCTCCCGTGCTCAGACTCGAAGTGCCCAGTCGTTGCGGGCCCAGCACGCTCCGCGTCTCCCCCTCCTTCTTCGCGTGACCTCTAAGGACCAATCAACGTCCAGGCCTACACGCTGAGTTTGGGCCTGGCGTCGGTGATTCGTGTGGAACAAAACTCCAATTCTCGTATTCGGGTGGCGGTTGGAAATACTCTCAATATAAAACGGGGAGACTTGCGAATATTCCAAGAAAAATGAATAAAACTCCTCGCAAGGGAATGTTGGATTCTAACGATTTTCCAACCGTCACAAATCAGGCCTCCCGCACGTCCCTAAAGATTTTGTGATGAAAAGCGTCCTAGAGGAAATGAGGAAGTCAATGTTTACGCTTGTATATGACGAGGATAGACTCATTCGATCTTGTATTCTTAATTGGTTAATATTTGCAGCTTATTGAAAAATGTGTAATAAAAAACCAACGAAAAATAAAAAGAAAAGTACATTTATTCATTGATGAACTTTATTTTTTAATTTTTCGTTCTATCATTTTCCTACTTATTCACCTTTTATTACAATTTTCCATCCTAGATAATGAAATAGCCAGCATATGCCTAAAGCTTGCCGATGTTTACGAAATACCAAATGACCCGCAATTCGCCTTAATACTCATCACAAAGAAGATGAATCCCACATTCTTCAATAAGCCGGAAAATCCTATTCCGGGAACAGTGATCGACGATGTCGTCACGATGGCTCACAAGTGAGATTTCTACATCGGATCTCAACAGGTCAATCAAGGAACGGTCTCTTCCACTTCCTACAATGTGATCGACCATACGCTGAACTTGAATGCTGACAAGCTCCGGCGCCTGACCTACAAGCTGTGTAACATGTAATAAACATTTCATTTCATGTTCTTCATGGTTCATTTTTTAAATATTTTTATATTCTTCAATTGTTTCATCGACATGAACTAAAGATTTACAATTTTGCAAGTTTCGGATCGTCTTTTCATTTTTAACTATTATCGAAACTCTATTCAAAATATTCGTTAATTTTGACGACCCATTTTCATTTTTTCAACAGCTTTATGATTTTATGCTATAGCTTGGAAAAGTTAAAAAGTTAATTTAAACAGTTAAAGAGCAATATTTTCTTCAGCGAAAAGTGATGCAAACTTCTATTCTGCTTCGTTAACTCGACTTGAAAATTTTTTCCTGCCCTCTGTTCTGCGAAATTTAAATGCATTTTCGGAAGGGATTTTGATGGAAACAGGTTGATGAATCGAGGCAAAAGAAGCAGAAGGTAGCGGTACATTCTCACAGAGATCAGAAGTATGAAAAAAAACTGAAGTATTGACAGTTATAGAAGTTTGTTCAAAATTTTCGTCAATGAAAAAAAAAAACTTTGGGATTCAAAGAAGTGTTAAAAGAAGTCGCCTGAACTTATGCAGGAAATACGGAATATCAAATGAGTATATCATGAATGAGTTTAGAATTGGTATGATCAAATAAATGAGTAAAGTATCATAAATAAGTTTAAAAAAGGCCTTCTTCTAAGGACAACGTCAAGTATCAGTGATTTCATTTGATTTTGAGCTAAAAATAACAACATTTTTTTAAAAAAATGACTGTTTTTCTTCGGGAATGACGTCCATAATCTTTCGCAAATCGGTTCTCTTCTAGTACGTCAACTCTTTTGGAAAAATAGAAATAATTTTATAATTATCCAAGTCTATAGCACTTATTTCTGTAACAAAAACGTCATGAGAATGTTGAAATTCTAGGCACACAGATGTCAGTGATATTTTGCTTTTATTTAATGAACTTTCAATTAATTATTTAACTATAAAAATTGATTGATACTTTGTCTTTCCAATAACTTTTCGCTTTGCAGAAATTAGGGAAATATAAAACAAGGTTATAGTAAATTATGAAACTCGATTTTATAGATTTTCATTACAGTTTTCGGTCTTCTCTAAAATAACGACTCGTCGCTCTTGTTTAGATCGTAACTGTAAATCAGGAACGGGGATGCACTTGCAGTACGTTTTCCAACGTATTCAAAATTTTAAATTCAACACCAGTCTCTAAAAAATCTTTAAACGTGAGATGTAAAAATTTATCGTGAGAAGAGTCACAATTGCGACCATTTATTTTGATGCTATCAAAATCTGCAATCAGGAGTTATTTGAAAGAGTGGTGAAATTGAAAAAGTTTCGGATTTCGATTCGTTCCCAGACTAGCCCGTTTTTTCCCAAAAAAATTTTCAAAGGGATCCTGGCTAATATAGCGTGTGTTAAAAGAGCTGAATCCTTCTTGTTTTAGTTTGATCCACAGTTTCTCAAACCCTTCAATCGTTAGTTTCCAGTGCGTTTACGATGGCACTTTTACAGGTCTTTGTCTTTTTTTTCATAAACGTCATTTGATCAAACCGTGATTTTGCATCTGCCCAAATGTTGCGATGAGCGGAATTTTTGTCACCGGTTTGCGAAGGACAGCGCCAGATTCATTTTTTTCTATACCATTCACAATGTCGAAGAGGTTATTCATAATTAATGTTAACGAAGCTGCTATTTCAGCATCTTCTCTTCTAGCATCGTCTATGAAAATAGATTGGCTGAGAAAGGTGATTGGTGGTTTGGAGTTTTGAACAATTGCAAACAATTAAAAGATTGAAAAATTGTGAATAAATTCACAAATTCATAAAAAAACACTTTAATCCAATTAGATTTTCTAAATAGGGTACTTAACCTGTTCGAATTTCTGAGAACACACCTCTTTCTCTTCCTGTGTTATGTGCATTCGAATGTAATAAGTTGCGATGCTGTGAATGAACTCCATTACACGGATATGTTGATAGTAGCAAGTTGTTTTTCCGATGCCAAATCTTTCTGCGACGTCACGAAGACAACACTTGTTGCCAGCAAACCGAATCCCCCACAGTTAATTACATATTTGATAAGCATATGAAAGCTCGTATTCAATTGTACGTTAATAAAGATACAAACCACAGAAAACATAGAATGTCACATTCTGCAGACTGCTGAAATCCTTTTTTAGGTGAAAAAAGTTGGTCTGTACGTAATTGCCCTTGAGTTCATACGCTACTTCACGTTTAACTCGGAAAGTTTTTCGGAACTGCAGCGTTTATTAATTTTTTAACAAACGCAAGAATAGATCCAATCATATTTTACAAATTTTGTAAGTTTCTACAAAACCTACGATCCTGCATGAAATCATACTAATAATTTGTTAGAAATCTTATATTGCGACTTATAAAATTCGTAAAGCACCCTTATAAATGCTTGAATTTAGCATTCATTCAAAGCTAATTCAACTTCAACTTCGGATTTCAAACGTTTCATTATCCAAATGAAATTTTGAACTGAAAATTTCAAAATGTATATATACTCTATCAAAATCTAGTCATCGAAAATTATACATTCCTTTCAGTTTAAAGGAAATAGCGCACAATGAGTATGAAGTCTAGTCTGCCAACTAAAATGTTTTTCATGCTGTATTGTAAATGAATTTTATAATGCATGTGAATGCAGATTTTTCTGTTAATTTCGAAAAAAAAAAGGAAAACAGCGAAACGATTTGATTTTTTATTTGACTCCACTAATACAATGACAAGAAAAAATACTCTGAAAAAGTTAATCAAAAAATTGGATTTATTTGTGAATTATACTATTTTCTAAAAATTGACAGATATTTGACAATTCTTTCAATACTTATGAGGTATTATAAATAATAATCATAAATAAACATTTATATCGAATGTTTTTCAAGCCTTATCGTGAATCGCATGCAATCATTATGGAAAGGAAACCATTCTTCTCAGCAAAGAATGCGGATGCCCAAAACAAGCCATTAGTCATTATTTTGTGTCGCCTCTAGGCTGGCACTATCCAGAGCCGAGGTCGGCTGGGATAGAGAGATCCGGCGAAAGAGATTCTGCGTGTTCTGCGGGAGGATTGCATACAGCCGTGCCACAATGTATAACCTGGTTACGAATAACAAGCCAAGAAATTTTTTCTCGATAAAATTAAGAGATTATGACTAAAACTCGACAGAGAAAATTTTTCAAGAAAATCATCGTGAAATCATTGCTTTTGGGAGGTATTACCATTCTGATTAGATAAACTTTATTTATTTTATATGTTGACAGGTGTATGGTTTTTACTGTAAAAATTATGGCTGTAGTAGAATCCAATATTATTTAAAACTTTTAGTTTACACCTTAAGAATGGTTCATGAGTCATTCTCGTTTATCAATTAATGGTCTGAACAATGAGATCATTAAAGCAAGTACTCGCATTTTTTAATTTCTCCAGGTATGTTTTGCCATGCATTCTAGTATTTCATTTAGAGGAATTTTCATGTCAACAATTGAAAAATCACGGAACTAAATGATAAACAATAAAGAATAGATGTTTATTTAGAAGTGTGAATTATATGAACCATTTCATCGATTCATTTTATATTCGTCGAATTTACGGCCATTACATTTTATAGTTCCTTCTACAGATTAATAATGAGATACAGATTTACGCCTTCTACTCGAAAGTAAAACATAAAAATTCAGGGAAAGACGTCACATAAAAAAGGGAATCATTTAACGTCACATTATTTCACAAACAGAAAGCCATAATGTAACAATTGTGAATCGCTGTCGATTGATACTCGCTACAATTTTCTTTTTGGGTGGCACCTTAGTCATCGACCGCGAATGATGGCCATTTTCTTGATTTTTTTCGATTAATTCGTAGAGGTAAAGTGGGCAGCGGAGCTTTCTGCCTTTCATATTATATCCTTTTCTTCTCTCATACTTCAAAATTATATTCTGAAATACATAGATAGTTCGATGTAATTTTCTGAATCTTAGCGGAAAACAAGTTGAAGAGAATGAAAAGAACATCCTATTCATGTTAAAAAAGAAGAAAGAAATTTTTCTATTTTAGTTGAGATTCCCCCAACCCCCTAAAAAAAAGTTATGCACAAGAAAACCAAAAATTTCTAAAAATAATTGATGTGCGTTCAATAATACGGAGCGTGATAAAATTGAGGTTCGTAAAACGCGATTACAAAATTTTTCTACCCGCTGAGGACGTATCGAGCTCTTCTGAATCTCCAAAAAATGATTTTCTAATTTTTTTTCTTTATCCCTTCCCACGCTTCTCGGCTTCGGACGCTTCGTAGTCGGAATTGGCCGCTTTATTGCGGGCATCTTTGTAATTATCTATGCAAAAAAAAAAGTTTTGTTAAGTAATTAGTAATCATATATTGTGAATGTAATACCATCTTCAGATAAAAATTTTAAACCTCGTACCATTTTACTATATTCGTTTCCGATAAAAAACGAATAATTGTTTATATCTGAAACGGATTCTAATAATTATCCTATTTTGTGGGAAAAATGACACACAATTATTAATTTTCACTATTCATACCGAGAAGGTTTCTTTATTCTGTGATCTAAATATGACACATTGCATAACTGTGTTATAAGAATATACCCTAGCACGTCGTCTTGCACCTTTCGTCTGATGGTTCAACCATGCATATCGCTACTCAAACAAGAAGAAAGAAAAAGACAGTTGGGAAAAAAAAATGGCGGAAATTACTTACCAAGTGAAGTCTCGACTCTAAGGCCGAGCTCCGCAATTTACGGGAAATTGGAATAATATTTTCCGAGGTGAATTTCGATATTATAATATCATCCAATATCCAATAAAGTTCTGGCGTGGTCAGGTGTTGACAAAACCAGTCAAAACTGACAAACAGCCATTTCCAAGATCATCTTTTTTAATCACATGTCTTCCCTCAACATTTAGATTCTGAGCGAATTCATTGCTAATTAATCTTTTCATTATATTCTCGCACACTATTGAAAACTCCAACAGTTACAGAAACAGTAAAGGGGTTTTATACAAAGTTAAGGCAAAGAAAAGTTGCTGAGTAATTTCATTACGGAATATTATCGTTTTCAGATAATTATTTACAAGGCAATTATGTTTACATTCGCGACCATGAGACGTTGCCTCTACTGTGGAAAAAAAAATTATTTCTGAAGAGTCAAATGGATTTCTCTTATAACAGACGTCAAATCACTTATAATTTTTTTACTACATTAGCCAACGGATGTGAATGAAGTTGAGCTATTGAGCCTCATCAATGGCAAAGGTCGATTGATTTTCGATAACAACGTGTTTAATGCAACGCGTAGTCCAACAATTCACTAATTTTCGAAGATTGATGTCGTAATTTTTTCGATAATTGCGTGTTGTTGTAAATCTCATCAACGGTGCTAGGCGCTTTGTATATCACTGCTGATAAAACGTTCGTATACAATCATTGCTGGATGCATACAGGTCATGCAAACTGTATTGCGATTGCAAACTTGGCGTTTCCGTGGGTTTTGTTTACGACGAGGAGAAACCAACGTCGCCTTTCAGCTAGTTGCTTTTTGCAGTTCATTTTCACTTTTCCCTCAATTACTTTAAACTCGCGAATTTTCTCTATTGAAGTTATATCGACTATTTTTGGTTGAGTGTCATCAAGTATATGTTATTGTACAAATATTATTGAGAGTGAATTTAATGATGGGCATCCGGTCAACTTCGCATGATTTTTCACATTTTTGTATGTAGCATTCCTCAAATCATGAACTTTTTGTTCTTTTTCTAAGTTTTCTATCATAGCCCGTGAATTTGCATCTATATTGTAATTTTTTACAATATAGCTTTACGAACCTGAAATTCCGAAACTAAATTTTGTTGCTGATACAGGGTGCGCCATCTTTTACTTTTTTTTATTTGAAAAAAAAAACAAAAAAAACACGCTTTTAATGAAGTGAAATCGAATTTATTTATTGATAATGGAAGGTGGGCTTATGCCATTTATTAATGAAAAATAACATCAGTCATATGACCACCGCGGCTTCGTTTATAGGCCAACATCCGAGTATCAATATTTTTAAACACTTTATGAAAAATCATCGGGTTTATGGCCGCGATTTCCGTCCGAATATTATACTTGAGGTCTTGTATAGTCTGAGGAGTATTGGCATACACTTTCCCTTTCAAAAATCTCCAAAGAAAAAAGTCAAGAGGCGTTAAATTGCACGATCTTGGGGGCCAATCCACATCTGCATTGCATGAAATTACGCGGTCCGGAAATTTTTTGTGTAATAAAGCGATTGTTTGGCGAGTTGTGTGAGGCATTGCTCCGTCTTGCTGAAACCAAAGGTTGGCAACATCGATACGACCCAATTGTGGCCACAAAAATTTTGTTATCATGCCGCGATAACGTTCCCCGTTGACGGTAATGGCCTTTCCTTTTTCATCTTCAAAAAAGAATGGTCCAACAATGCCACCAGCCCATAAGCCGCACCAAACAGTAACTTTTTGGGGATGGAGAGGCTTTTCATGAAATTTGTGTGGATTTTCAGTCCCCCAGAATCTGCAATTTTGCTTTTTCACATACCCATTCAGGTGAAAACGAGCCTCATCAGAAAAGAGTACTTTGGCCGAAAATCCGACTTCTCTTTCAAGTAACCCAGTTAACAAAATCACGCCGCAGTTGATGGTCCGCCGGTTTCAATTCTTGTGTTAGTTGGATTTTGTATGGGTGGAGATGCAAGTCAATGTTTTTAATCCGGCGTAAAGTGGTATCACTGATGCCCAATTGTTGCGAACGGCGCCTGGTTGAGGTGGTCGGATCATTGCGCACACTTTCACTTACTACGGTTATGTTTTCACGAGTACGAGCCGGACGAGCATATTGGCGTTGCCTACGACCTCCAACCGAACCAGTTTCCTCAAAACGATTCACAATATAACGAATTCCAGCTTCTGTTGGACGTCCATGTCGGCCGAAACTAGTGCGAATTTCGCGAAATGTATTTTATATACTTCGACCGTTTTCGTAATAATTTTGGATAACCAAAATGCATTGTTGTGTTGTAAGCAAATCCATGACTATAAATGGCATACTTTTGACAGTTCATATGTGCATACCACATGATTTTTGATTCACATGGTAACATAGAAATTCATAGGTAAAAAAGGAAATGAAAGATGGCGCATCCTATATGTTGATGGCCATGCCGAAACTTGTTCCGTTTGAAGGGTCATGTATACCTGCGGCGAAATATAACGAAGTCATGTTGAAGGAGGTTATTGTTGGGAACTTGCCCTCAAATTATGGAGTCTTTTATGCACTTCACTCGCTGAAGAAATTCAAACCTTTTTCTACCGATAAGCGGGTTCAGGTGATTCCGGAAAATGGTCTTCGATACTGCCGAACATACTTCGAGACGGAGAAACAAGCTTTTGCTGCTGAGAAGATTCTTGACCAGTTGCAGGTGAGCGATCGAAAGCTCATTGTGTTGAGTCCTGAGGCCCTCAGCTAAATAGGAAAAACCCTGCCACTTATCAAATGTTAAAAGCAAATATTTTGCTTTTTTTTCTTGCATAATTTACACCTTTTTAAATTCTAATGGCTTTTTACGTTAGGAATTACGACGAGTAAAAAAAAATTGTACTTCATTGTACATAATTATTCACTCTTACAAAAACGTTGCGGAAAATAAGCATTAAATATTGTGCGATTTTGTACTTTATTACTTTTGCATTGTGTCGGAATTTTTTGTTTGAAACTTCTTAATGGAATATCTTTTTGTATATTATTTTTTTGAAAAGTAGCTAAAGATTTTGTCTACTTTTTTTTGTTTAAATTTCAAAATATATTAAAGTACAAAAACTTTATTTTTTAAAAAACTGTAATGTGAAATTTTTTAGTAATTCTCAACTTAAAATTGAAAAAAATCAACTTAATGTATTTCAATGGGGTTCGATTGATAGTGGTTTATGTGATTGACAATGTCTTGTAAATATGGCATGAATTCCAGCGAATCTCATATTTAAATCAAATTAACAACTTGAAATTTTCTGTCCCCGATTTCACGGGATCCATCGAATCCACTTGCAGCTATATCCGAATAAAAATTATAATAACTTCTCACTGCTATACTCTAAGTCATTTCGATGACAGAATTTTCCAAGAATTCGAACTTGTGCGAAGGAACAAAAATATTATGGCACTTATTTGTCTGAACATTTTTTCTGGTAATCAAAAATTTTCAGTGATTTATTTGAAAATGCACGGTTCTTTCTAGTAATAGCACTGATATTTCATTAAAAATTCATAACATCCTGTCTCCAGGAATATGATAATCTGGGATGTTCTGAAAGTAGTTGATTTATAGAGCATTAAAATGAGAACTATTTTGATACGATGTATTCAGGTGCAAAAATGTGATTGAATAATGAATGCCTTCAAACGATCACTGACATTATGGAGTATCTATTTGAATTTAGATTTTTTTTAGATAATAACGACTCAGTGCAAAAGTTCAAATCATTTAATCATTCACAAATAAATATTACTATCACTGCTTCATAAAAGCCTTTCTTTTTCAATTCAAAGCTGTCATATTTAACTGATTTTAAGGGGGTCGTCTACGTAGCAGCCCTGATTTTTGAGCCTGTTTTTCAAAATTTATTATGAAGGAACGAAAAAAGATATTCACAAACTTTTTTTTGTATGTTGTTTCTTTTATTGTCATCTTTTAAGAGGCAAAGTTGTTGAAATTATATTTTTACATATTAAAGTACAAGATGATCTTGAACGTGCCCTCATCAGAATTTTGATATCAATTTTTCTTGCACGATTTTGGGCCAGTCACGTAACCTACAATAAAAAATGAAACTAATGTATAATTGTTATTACATCAGTTATGGTTAGACACGAGCTTTTTGTAAAATTCAAAAATCTCTCGAAATGGTGGAAATTTTTGAAAAAAATTTTTTTTTCTCTTTTTTTTTAAACGTTTATTGCTGTTATAATAAAAAAAAATATTTTGTCAAAAGCTCGTGTCTAAACATAGCTGATGTAATAACAATTATAGATCAGTTTCATTTTTTATTGTAGGTTACTGGGTTGACCTAAAATCAGGCAAGAAAAATTGATATCAAAATTCTGATGAGGGCACGTTCAAGGTCATATTGTAATTTAATATGTAGAAATATAATTTCAACAACTTTGCCTCTTAAAAGATTACTATGAAAGAAACAAAAAACAAAAAAAAATTTGTGAATATCTTTTTTCGTTCCTTTGTAATAAATTTTGAAAAACAGGCTCGAAAATCAGGGCCGCTACGTAGACGACCCCTTCAAGGGATAAAGTACATTCTCATAAAAATTTTTTCAATATTTTTATCGATGTTTGTTCACTCGATTTTTCTGTCTCAAGAGAAAATTATTTTAAGATATGAAGATGAATTAATTTAGTACTATCACTGCCTCTTAAATTTTCTGCGTTTCCGAACGTAACTGTAAATATTGAAACATAAAGCCACTTTGGGAGCTAGAGGCTGAAAATTCTTATCATTCCTTGCATCACGGAGAAAACTTACGCTACCCGAGAGTCTTAAACTCCCTGGCCTGTGAAGTCCTCTTAAAAAACATGTTTTATCCCTCTTCATGTCATCGAATAATGCAAGGATCCTCGAGTACCCAACAAACCACCGATATCCTCTTTAGTTGAGATTTTTGGTGAAGCTTAGAAATAAAATTTCCAAAATTTCGAGTCATTTATTGTGATTTCATAAGTTTTTGTGAGGACCCGTGGAAAAAAATTAAAGAGCGAGAATTGTTACAAATTAATAGCAGCATTAGTGAGCAAAGTTGTGAAAACATGTTTCATTTAACGAATTTCATTTCATTTTATATTATAATAATTCTATTTACCGTTTATCAAAATAGACTTTGAGAACTAAGAGAAAAAATGAAAGTCATCAAGCGTTTTTTTGGCAACAGTTTTTTTTGGGGCCACTATTTCGCTCTGGTGTATTTTTGCGAAAGTTCGCGAAAAAAATGCGAAATTGCCGAAAAATACTTTCTTTCCAATTCAATTATTATTTCACGATCGAAACAATAATTTCGTAAAACTTTTTTTGGAACAACTATAAGACCTTCTGTAGAAATTATATGGATTTCACATAATTTCTAAGATTTATTCACAATTTGTCGCATCAAGTGCGTTTTCTTGCTACGCGTGACCTTAGAATATCATGCGCCTGAATACAGGCAACCATCTATGCACCTCTGCATGAATGTAGGATTTACAAGGGGCTAAAATAGGATCTGTTCGAGATAGTTCACTTGCGTAGGGTAGTATATCGATCGACTGACATTTTGATTGAGTTCGTTAAAAAAATGGAAATTTGTACATAAATGTGAGAAAATTCTAAATGCGACTTTTCTTTAAAGCATAAGAATATGATAAAAATGAATTCGAGTTTGTAGTTACAAATTTCTCGTTGCACTCACTATAGTATTTTGAAAAATAATTCCTTATTATTACTTTATTAATTTATTATTTCATGTTTTCTTTATCAACTTTGAAATTGGAACTGAGGCATTTTTGAAATTTTCGTAAGTTCGTAAGACATAACGTTTTTATTCTTATTAAAGAATAGTAGAAAACTGAAATTGTACTTTTCATGATGATTTATGTCGCTATTAATAACACTCTGCCACGATTTTTAAATTGCATTAGAATGTATTATTATGGATACTATGATTTTGCGAATGATAAAATTTTAATTTTTCCCATGCATCCGTAAAAAAGGCCACCTTTCTATGGAATGCGGGAACAAAAGCCCCTTTTTGGGGTACTCGGAAATCAGCGGGAAATATCAACAAAAACCCTGGGAAACATTCATTAATCACGG
>JAPYZL010166467.1:0-10144 GCA_030522825.1 Platygaster orseoliae
CGACACGGCGCACCGCGCCGTCTGTCGGTATGACGCCCACATCAAAATGAATCGCCGGTCGGAAATGCACGTCCTTTGTGTTTGTTTTCAGGTGCAAGAAGCACCTTTTTTGTGCGTGTTTTGCAAAAATAATATTTTTATATTTGTATGAAAATTAGAAAAAAAAAACGAGGAAATAAAAATTTCCGTTGAATTCTCAGATTTCTTTCGATTTCCACATTTTTCTTATTTTTGAATAATCATGTATTATCAATTATTTATTTCGAGGTTTGGGGAAAATTCATTCTTACGTTATATACAATTTTTATATTTTATATTTGAGGATTATGAAGTTTGCACAGCTCTCAATCTTAACGAAAAAGAAGAGAAATCTTCCTTGAAAATTTAATTTGCAGCGCACTTTGCTTGTTTTCATAAAATATAAAATATTCCGGTACCTAAATCTTTATTACTGTAGAGTATAAAATTTACAAAAATTAATTTTTTTATAGGAAAGGTGCAACTTAAGAACAAAATTTACTGCAAAGTAGTATCTGCATTTGTAGAAAAAAGTGAACTGGCCAGTTCGCGAAGATATATTTCCCGAAAAAGACGTTATATTTATGCCAGCAACGACGCTGCTCTCTTGGGAGCATCTGAATATCCTTTAAACTTTTCAAATTTGTTTAACATTACCATCAGAAAGTGCTGGGTCGGGGACAGTATCACGAAAGTGTCACATAAAACTCTTTTTCCGAGCTTGTTTGATGTTTTGCTTGCCACAAAGTTCCGACACTTACGCGACACTTTTACGATACCGTCACACAAGTTTTTTGTATAAGCGGCGCGTCGACGTTTTGACACTCGTGAAAAATTTGTCCTTCATTTTGATGTGTCATTAAACAATTACCTTCCTTTGTTCGCGAAAAGCGTTCTGATACACAAGCATCTAATACGGTAAAAAATTGAATTTAAAAGGGGTGAAAGGAACTTTATGACTTGAAATTTATGTTTAGGTAATTTAAGTAAAAAATGAAATCATTGTTCAAATTTTTATTTCTATGGGAAGATGATTTTTTGGTTTTTTAAATTGCATGATGATTAAGTGACTTTTTTGAATATTTTTTTTCGAAATCACTAAGGTTTATTAAATTTTGTTATTTCAAATACTTTTGGTTTTCTTCCTAATTCTTCGTATTCAAAAAGTATTTAAAAAAAAACTCTGATAAAAAAATTTCAATGTTCTTTAGTTATGAGATCGAATAATGCGTGAGGAAGTCAAAAACGATAGAAGATAGATACGTTGGATTTAGGTGTAAATTCAATTCATGATGTGGCGTGCATAGTTATCGCAAAATTATTCTCTTAATTTGCTCGGAACATGCTGATGGAATGCGTGGCTTGTGAGCCTATTCGTTGGTTTTATCCTATTCCGTAGTAACCGTAGAGCTAGCCCGTCGGAATATTCTCGACCAGATAAATATTCAATGCGACGGAGGCCAACCATAGGTCGGTAGTAATGTGCTCTGATGATGTTTTATTTATAAACATTCACTATACTTTGCATTGAAAAGTAGTCATTTCAATCAATTTTTAGACTGTTAGACGAGGAGAAGGAAATATTAATAGTTTGATTTACGTGAATTTTTTCGAAAAAACGTAATAAATCAGTCAAAAAGCAGGTATTATTCTAAACTGTTGAATTATACTCATTTTCATATTGTAAGTATATAATTTCAAAATGATTTGTTCAGCCAATAAATGTTCAAAAATAGACGAATCAGAAAAGTTATTTTATTCAATTTATTTTCAAAAACCAACCTTTTTGGAAAATATTTTATTTAACGTGAATTGTGACTTAACAAAAAATTATTATTAACAAACAAATTGATGTTAGAAGATATTTATGGAATCAATATAGAAAAATTGTTAATTTGTAAGGTCATGAAAAAGTAGCTACATTACATACGAGTCTTTAGAATATTATCATGTAAGTAAATATAATTTTTTCAGAAATATTTGTTAATACTCAGAAATATATTTCAATGTTCAAGTAAGAGGGATTCGGAAAATACAAGAAGCATTTTGAATTAATTTTTAGATTGAATTATGTTTTTAGCGATACTGACTCTTTCTTGAATTCTGAAAAATGTCAAGTTGTAAAGTAACGCATTAAAAAATTTAAGAACTACAGGAACATTTGAATATTTTTATTTCGGTTTTTAAGTCTTATTTAACTAACACAAATTTTCGATTCGTTCATTTTCGAACTATTTATGGTTGAAAGAATCACTCTAAAAATATTATCTTATTGTGAGAAAATTAGGATAATTAAAGAATTCATTTATAGAAACGACTACTATTTTTTAAGGTTTTTGTATTTTTTAAAGATTTGTGTATTTTTCATAGATTTTAGGCATTTTCGTAGATGATTATATAGGTTTTGAGAGTTTCATGATCTAGAATTTATAGTTTTATTAGATGTCCAGCATTTTTCAAAATCACTAAGCGACAGTTTTTCTAAAGGTAACTAGTATTTTATAGTTTTCCCAGTATTTCTAGTATTTATCAAATTTTTTCAGTCTTCTCACGTTTCGTAAAATATTGTATTGCTTTCGAAGATTTTTCAATAGATATCTATAATTTGACGCTTTAGGCTTCAATGCCTTAAAAATATTCAGTAGCTTCATAAGTATTTCAAGAAATCGTATTTTCATCGGTATTTTTTTGACTTACGGTATTCTAAGTATTCAATAATTTTGATTCATTCTTCAAATACGGTAGGATTCTCTGAATTCTTAAGAAGTTTTTGAGTATATTTTGCAATTTTATTTTAATAGTTAAATGTGTTTAATTATTGGGCTTTTCAGTTTTTTAAGCGTTGCCGTCTATTCGCCCGAACTCAAGCGCCCGAACGTCACCGCTCGAATGAACATTTGCCCGAAATCACAATTGCCGAACGTAATCGCCCGAACCTATTCGCCCGAATAATAAAACGCCCGAAAAAATATGCAGAATTTTCTCGAAAAATGACATTATTTTATTTCCTCTTGTTCTCCTTTTTTTAAGTCAGGTGACAAATGACGATCGCACCTGTCATTTCCCTATTTCTTAATTTCAATTCAAAAACTTTCATTCCGACTTTTCCGAATTTCGTTGTTTCTCGAACAAATTCATAGTAAAAGAAAGTTTTCGGCATGGATCTTAGCCTGGAGCAACCAAAGATTGTGGGGACTAAATTGATTTTTCGTGGTTATCTTTATGTTTGCTCATACAAAATAATGGAATTTTTGCAGATAATCGCGTATAACGTTCGTATTTCTTGATTTCTCAAATATACTTATCAATTGAAATACGGGAAAATCAAGCACAAGAAATCTCATAATAAATTGTACAAACAATGTAAAGCAACAATAAAAATATGCAGTTAACGCAAATGATGTAAAAATTGTTCAAGAGTGACAATGTTACATAATCTAAAATAAATAAAGCAAGAAAACAATGACTTTTATAACGCAAAAAAGGTTTCTGGCGAAAAAGTTTCGGGTAGAAGAGTTTCGGGTGAACGAGTATCGGGCGATTACGTTCGGGCAAATGTCCCTTCGAGCGTAAGTATTTGGGAATTTGATCTTCGCAGTTTTCGAAAATATTATATCTTTGAAAAATTTATTTATTGTAAACATCCTTTAAATTAAAAAAATTTGTTATATTTTCTAGAATTTACATAAATTTTTAAATTTTCTCTAGGTTGCTATGTAAGTTTGTAGAATTCCATGCTCTGAATTCTAAATTTTCATAGACTCTCAATTATAAATGTTAAATAACACAATTTTGCAGTAAATTTTAATGTTCAAACAAATTTTGGTTATATGAGTATATTTTAAATTTTCAGATATTCATGAAATTCAAGTGATTGTGTTTCTGAATCAATAATACTCAATTTTTATTGATTAGGTATTGTACATGATTCGCGAGCTGCTTTCAAGTGTCAAAGTTCAGATAGAAAAAGTGACACAAACACGTACACTCACGTTTTAATCTGGCTTTATTCAACCTCCAAAGAAATTTTCACATCTACTTTGAGCAAGTATTTTCAAACTAACATTTTATTGTTAAAATCAATAATAGTGAAAAAAAAAAATTTAGTTATTACAATATTAGGGTTTTTTGATTGCGTTGATATTAAAATCAAAATTCATCAAATGCAATATTCATATGAAAATACTACGCGAATTATGAAAAACGTATATATTTTCATGGATTAAAAAAAAATTTTCTGAACATAATTCATTAGCAGTTTTTTTTTACTAAAATTCGTAAGGCTTTCATGTAAATCAATGTATTTTTGTGAAAAATGAATGAATTCCTTTTTATTTTTATATTTTTCAACACCTGAAGTTTCGCTTGATTTTCCATTACATCAGTGAAATTTTATAGATAATTCTGGATATTTCTTTAATTCGATGCTTACAAGTAAATTGGTATAATTAATTTACCCCATCCCTCCTCCGGTTGTAGCGTGTCAATCAAATCGTTGAAATCAGGCAAAAAAAAATGATTTGATCGAAGGACTCGACGGTGGTACAAGTCATCATCTTATTTTACCATCACCTCCTCGTTCCGCTATTCCCGTCACGCCAAGATTTAAGTGCGCATAGATAACGCTTCTCCTCGTACGCTGCTTACTGTCCTTGCCATATAGTCCCAAGCAGTTTTTACGCCCTTAAGTGAACGTCCTAGGAGAAAGGTATAAAAAACGACACCTCCTGCGAGAGATCAATTTCCAACGACCTTTTCCGAGCTCCACATGTATGACTCTCCTCGACGTCCAAAGAATACTTATTCCTTTATCATCAAAATTGGTCATTTTGGCCGATTTTCAATTATGGGCGTATATATGTGAATCTACGGCCGGAAATCGATTGTATTCTTTCTTTTACATCACATCATGTCAAGTTATGCATAAAAGATATGCTCAATATATTTTGTTGGGAGTCATTTTATGAGTGTCTAAAACTTATTGATGACCTTAAAACATTTTATGCGAAGTCGAATGGTTGGTTTATTGCGGAGATAAGGATTTTTAGTGGTTATGGATGATGAAACTTAGAGTTAATAAACAGGGAATTTTTTCGGCGTGTGATAATGGTGATTTATTTATTTATGTTTGGTATTACTATACTTGTTAACTGAACGAAATAAATTTTTTGGGGGGATTTATCAATAAATCATTTTAAATAAATAATTATATTAAAGTAAGTAATTTTTCTGCCCTGGTAAAAACAAATAAAGTTTTTTCTCACAGCTCTAGATGAAAACGTCATTCTTGACGTTTAACGATTTTCGGGATCGTGATACGATGACGCAATGTAAACCCACACAGAGACTGAGGTCGTGAGATTATACGCCAGTGTGAAGTCTCAAAAGATTTTCGTGGTTGCATGCTGCCAGGTCTCGTTTCTCCTCGGTCGCGTTCTTCCTCGACGTTGCGTTTCCATCATACTCATTAAAGCTTGACAAAGTCTAAATCTAAGTTGATAGCTGCAGCGTCTTGCGTTCTGCTGAGTCAAATCCAAGAGTATCATTCCGCCTGCGAGCTTTCCACTGGTGTTTGATGCAAGCCTTAGATTTATAGAGAAATCGTTTGTATCTCTGTAAGTGCGCTTTTCGAGTATGGAAATTCACGTATAGAATGTAATTGAATTAAAATTGTGTTGTCAGGTAGGATTGTAAATTATATCCAGAAATTTGTTTGTTAATACTTTTTTACACGTAAATTCATTAGTTTTTGAAAGGTTCGTCATGAAGATGATGTAGAGTCATATTTTCAATAACTAAAACTTAGATTTTTATTCAGAAATTTATTTTACTCAAAAAACATGAAGATTTCATGAATTGGCAGTTTTTTTTAGATAATTATAGATCTGGGATGAAATTTATTTTATTTTTATTTTTTACAACGATTTAAAAATCTTGTATTTTTTTCGAGTTTGTGTATGTTCATTAAATTTACAACGTTGACAAATCACACGAAAATTTTTTCAGAGATTTACCAAAAATAATGTGAAACCTTGACAAAACAAATTCGACGAAGCCCCTGACAAGGACATTTTTTAAAATTCAAAAATACGAAAATTCTATGAATTTCGATTCAAATTCTGAAATTTGAAATTCTAAAGTTAAAAATGCTGACTTAAATTCTGAAATTTAAATTCTGAATTCCAAAATTTTGATTCAAATTCTGAAATTTGAATTCTGAATTCCAAAATTTTGATTCAAATTCTGAAATTTGAATTCTGAATGCAAAAACTCTTATTCAAATTCTGAAATTTTAATTCTGGATTCAAAAATTCTGATTCAAATTATGAATTCGGAAATTCATTGAAAAAATTGAAGAATTTACTGAAAGAAGGAACAAATTGAAAGAATTGGGGTACAAAACATTCGATCCAAAACATCCAAGACAAAACATCCAAGACAAAACATCCAAACTAAAACATCCAAAGTACAAAACATCTAAACCCCTCAAGTTCCAAATTCTAATTCTACATATTTTTTCCAAAGTACAATATATCCAAATTTAATCATCTAAACACCAAATGATCCAAACACTGAAAACTCCAAAGCTTCAAAACAGTAAAATTGTTATTATGTTATTATCCGATAATTGTAGTAGAGTCATCGTCACAATCACCATTTGTTTAAAGTATTTTATAATAAAGGTTGTTATTTATTTATATGTATCTAAATATATATATCTATAGGCAAATCAACGTTCTAAGTACTAATAATCTTTGGAAAACTATGAACATACATAAACAGAAACGAGATTGAAAGGTTTAAAAAGCGTGCAAATAAAAAAAAATGGTGGATCTTATTAGTTCTGGATGTTTTGAGTTTTGGATGTTCTTTAATTTGGATGTTTTTTACATTGAATGTTGTAAATTTTGGATGTTTTAGATTGGATGTTTTGGTTTGGAAGTTCTGTCCCCCAACGAATTGAAAGAATTCACTGTGAAACTTCACTGAATTCTGAAAGTTTTGATTCATGTTCTTAAATTTGAATAATGAATTTAAAAATTCACTAAATTTAGGGAAAAAATTTAAGAATTTAAAAATTCTAAGAATTCTGATTCAAGTTCTGAAATCAGAATTCTAAATTCAGAAATTCTAAAGTTTGAATTCTGAATTTAAAAATTTTGATTCAAAATCTGAAATTTGAATTATAAATTCAAAAACTCTTATTCAAATTCTGAAAACTAAATCCTAATTTCAAAAATTCTGAATCAAATTCTGAAATTTCAATACTAGATTCAAAAATTCTGATTCAAATTATAAATTCGAAAATTCAATAAAAAAATTCAAGAATCCACTGAAAGAAAGGACAATTTAAAAGAATTCACTGTGAAACTTCACTGAATTCTAAAAATTCTGATTCATATTCTTAAATTTGAATTATGAATTCACGAATTCACTGATTTCAGTGAAAAAGTTTAAGAAATTATAAATTCTGAGAATTCTGATTCAAATTCTGAAATTTGAATTCCAAATTCAGAAATTCTGATTCAAACTCTAAAGTTTGAATTCTAAATTCAAAAATTTTGATTTGAATTCTGATTAAAATTTTAAGGGGGTCGTCAACATTCGCACCTGAATTTCAGGCGTATTTTTGACGATGGATTACAAAAGAACTACTCATGATATTGACACAAATTTTTTTTTATTTGATTGATACATTAATGAACTTAAAAAAAAGTTTTTTTTTTTCGTTATTTTGGCCTTGACGCGTCCTTGAATCGGCCTTTGCCGGCGCGACATAGTTGACTTTGTGGCACGATTTCTCAGCTTCAGAACCTTGAAACATGAAAACAATAATATTTTTCTGTTCGTTACTAATCCGACTACGCGAGCTTTTTGAAAAATTTTGAAATTTCACAAAATGGCAGCATTATGAAAAAAATGTCTATTTTCGACTCTGTTTTTCTAGTTTAAAAAAGCTGTAAGAAATTGAAAAAAATTTTTTTTTCTAAAAACTCGTGTCTAAACGTAGTGAGGTATTTTATGAATATGAAACAATTAACAGATTTTTAATATCTTTGATAGTTCCGTCCAAATCGTGCCAACAAATTTCAAAAACACTACTTTCGGGAAAACGCGTTTGAAGATAAATGATTAAAATAAAACATGTTTGGCTGAACTTACATTTCAATCACCTATGACATGTCCGTATAGCTCCCCTTCCTCGTTATATAGAAATTCACACTAACACTCAAATACATTTCTCAAAAAACCGATTTCCCCTTGTTAATGAGGAAAAACAGGTGATAAGGCTGCCTAGGCGGAGTTGGGTGAGGAGGTCAGTGGAATTTGAACCAGCATGTTTTCGAACAAATCCTTGATAAGACATGTTCCTAATAGTGTCTAGATTCGAAATAAGTAATAAAAAAATCGATTTTTTGAAAACCGCGAAGGTAGATGACCCCCTTAAATCAATAATTCAAATCTCAGAAAAAAAAATTCTCATGTGATTTTTCAACGTTGTAAACTTTTTCAACATGTTTGTGTTGGTTATTTTAAATACCGTGTTAAAATAGTGGAATCAAAAAAAAGGGGTTTTCAGCAAATATAAAATAATGAAACGAAAAAACATGGTATTTGTAATAGAAAATTAAGAATTGCTAACTATAGCTGCAAAATTCTAATTAAAAATCATTTAGGAGTTTTTTTTTTTTAATGAAGCGTCTGTAAACTTTTTTTTACTGCTGCTATTGATATAAGCTTCTGGACTATAATGTAAAATTTACTATTTTTTTTAACAAATGTTGACAAAACGACAGTTTTGTAGGTAAGTAATAAAATTTCAGAATTCGTGTATGCAAAAAAAAACAGAAAAACAATAATAAAGTCTTAAACATTTTATACACACATTTAAAAATAACAGCAACATAATAGTTATTTTCGAAGTCGAGAGCTAGAGCCAATTTCGGCGAAGCCGTACGTTTTTGCCCGAGCCGGAGGCGAGGGTCAAAATAGGCAAAGCCAAAATTGACGATAGCTCACGATTGCGAACGTAATTTTTCATCAGTAATTTTTCATCACAATAGCCTCAAAGTCACGTCAAAATGTCAGTTTTGAGGTTAGAGTGATGAAAAGATTTTCTGACATGAACATATTTGAAATTATAAGAGTGAAAAAACGTAGGCTTATAGTATTTATCAAAGATTATTCATTACTGTACCAATTCATTATCAAATATTCTATATAAACTATAATGATAATCGAATTCTTACTGAAAACTCATTTTATCATGCAAATGTTTCATAAAAATATGACAACAAGAAAATAATTTTTTTCTCGTTTCTCGGTAAAGAAACTATAAGACATTTTCATAATTCAAAGTATTTAACATCTTAAAACCAAAGAAGAAATTTTCCACTAGATTCATTGTACATGCAGTGGATTACTATATTATCTATGTCAAACAAAAAGTTATTCCATTTCGTAAAACTACTAAAGGTATTAAGTGATTAAATTCGAAAATTGCATCATAATCTTTAGTCAAAAAATCATGAAAAAATAATTACTAATAATGGAACAAAGAGTTTCCTTAAGAGCTTAAAAAAACTTTTTCACAATACGAACATCGAAAATGGCGGCTTTCGAAGTCCGAGCAACGTAACGAAAACAGTCGAATGCAGACGAGCGGGTACGAAAGTACTTTCGAATCCTAGAGTTTCCAAGCCTCTTATTGCAAACTCTAGGGGCGAAAGTAATTTCGCACCCGCTCACCTGCATTCAACTGTTTTTGTCACGTTGCGCGCACCACGAATGCCGCCGTATTTTCAATGTTCTTATTGTGAAAAATATCGAACGCGACATGGGGCTTAACCAAGCCAACAAAACTCGCGCGATGTCATTTCGAGGGGGCGTATTCGCGCTCGATTGTAATGGCTCGGATTCGCCCCTTGTCACGTAATTATTGATTCGCCCCTCGTCACGTATTAAAGAAAGATAATCTCCTTTTTCCAGGCGGGCGGGCGGCTAGAAACGGCCACTGGCCAGTAAGACCTTATCAGTTATCATCTATATCTTCTTTGCTATTGGCGGAGAGCTAAAGAATGAGAAGCGATGATTTTCTCGTGAAATAGAAAAAGAAAGGAAAGCG
>JAPYZL010166508.1:0-30159 GCA_030522825.1 Platygaster orseoliae
CATCATCATCATCATCATCATCATCATCATCATCATCATCATCATCATTATCATTATTATTATTATTATTATTATTATTATTATTATTATTATTATTATTATTATTATTATTATTATTATTATTATTATTATTAAACCATAGAGCCATTAAACATTAATCATATTTAATCACATCAATTAGCAAGATGAAAATGAATAAAAACTTAATTGTAGAATCAAAAAAATTTATTCCAAGATTTAATAAAATACACATCGTTCTTTAAAAATAAACAAGTACATAAATAATTTTATTATCTATCATCACAATATTAAAATTTAATATCGAACCACAAATTTTTTTAATAACAATGATTCAAACTCAATGTTATAAAACTGATTTTTCATCTGAACATAGCACATTTCCTCGACTCTTTTTCTACATATTTTGAGAAGAAATCAAAACAAATGTAAGAGAAAATGATTTTAGGAAAAAGTAAAAAAATATATTAAGGAAAATTCAAATCTTATCTCTGGGATCTATTCAACACTCTGTTTTATGTAAATCTGTGCTGGAATATAATAAATTTGCAAATCTTCGAATTCCGCTGCGAATTTCTGCGGCAAGTGTTTCGTGTTACGTAAGTGATGGAAATAAGTGTTTTTCGATGACGTGTAACGAATTTCTAAACAATCTTTCGAAAAATCGTACTTTCAATATGTAGTAAAATGATTGAAATAATTTTCATTATTTTTAAAAAAGGTATCATCGAATCCATGTTATTTCCATCGCCACTTTTCACGTACGATAATGACTGTACAAAAATTGTATATGATTATTTAGAATTTTATACTTGGAAAGACATTTACACGACATATAACTCAAATAAAATGAAACGTGGGGGAATTTATTGATGACAGAAATATGCGAAAATTGATATTTTAATGAAAATCGCAAACACTCAAAGGCAAAATTGATCATTTCAATTTTTGCACATTTATGTTCATCGAAAGTAAAACTCATAGTGGTGTAGTTTATCGGCTGCTTTGTATTTTGCAGCGCCTTCGATAAAATTTTATATAAATTTATTAACGAATTTTCAACAGTTTCTGTTTTTTATATATTTTTACATCCGTTTATTAGCCAAATGGTGTAAATTGTTTTAGTTTCGTAGATCAATAATTTGATTTCAAACTGATTACTCGTCGAAGCCGAGTTTTTAGGAAAAATTGAGTAATATCGGCGGGATTGGTAAATTTTGATAAATTTCATTTCCTTTTTGAAATCGGGTGAAATTTGAGCTTCTCGTAATATTACATATGATATTGTACTGATTAGCATTCTTTGTTTGTACATAAAATTGTTTTGTATCTTACCGTAAATCAGTCTATTATTTTTAAGTTGAGAAGGTGGAAATTACGAAGAAGCTTCTAAGAGACCTGTCACTTTTTCTGTCATTGTTATATTTTGGGCTGATGCATATGACAAAGACGGAGAAAGAATCAAGTGCAAGTCTTAAAAGCTTCTGTGTATGTTATTTATGTATTTGTTTTGTGTTTTTAAATGAATTTTGAAATAAAATTCTCAACCATAAAACTGGATGTTATTCTTCATATTTTTTTTATATCCTAAATAGTTTTTATTCACTTTTCTTAATTTTAATTTAATGTTCTCCTCTCTAGATGAAAAAATTCAAAATTGAAAAAAAATCGCTTGTTTCTGGAAAATTTCCAATTTTTAAATCTTTTCCATATTTTGTATAACTCGATGCGTACTTGTAAAATAGAAAAGATTTCTGGTTTAAGTATTATTCTCAAACGTTTTATGATTTCGAGAATTCAAGTCTAGAAAAAAAAATGCTAGCAAAAGGGTCTAGGAAAAACCGTTATATTGGCGTTTGGACACACTGCATCAAGTTACCGCAGAAAGAGCAAGTGAGAGAAGAAAGTCATCGATCTTCTCACATCAGGTCCGTAACTACGATGGAGCAATTGGGGCCCCTGACGAGGGGTCCCCTCTTTTTACTACAATTTTTTTTTTTTTTCAGAAAAAATATTCAGGTCTCTAATATACTATATCTTTTTCGTTCTAGGACACAAATTTTTGAAATTCGAAGAATATACATAAAAAAATTAACCTCGACATCCAAATCTATGTTTTATATCGTAAATCAGAATTTTATTTATTTAATTACCGTTTCAATTGATAAAAAATTTTTTTTAAACTCGCCATTGAAATTATTTATCATAGTTTAAGTTAAATTCTTGAATATAAATTCGAAAATCAATTTATTCCAAATATAATAATTTTTTCTACAAAAATTTCAATTATAATACTTTTTGATACGTGTGATAATTTTTTTTGTTTTTCTAAAAAGTACAATTATGAGTAAAATGGACATCTTTCAATGAAACGTTTGGAAAGTCAGAGGTATGAATAATTTTCAGTACAAATAATCTTACGATTTTTGAAATCAGTTAATTTTTGTGAACAGTAAGAAAAATGCTCTATTGACATATAAAATTTTTTACACAACGCAGGGTAAAAAAGTGTACTTTTTTGTCTTGCTCTCGCAGGGCAAATCACTTTTTTTCCCCTTTGTTGTATAAAATATAGTACGTACCTCTGGCCTTCGCCTCGGCCTACAAACCTCCCACTCGGAAATAAAAATATTGTGCCAGCGGTACGTAATGTACTATTGAATGTTGAGATAAGAAATTTGAGAAATTGTTTTGACCCGGTGATTAATAAAAAAAAAATTATGTTACACATATTACATCTGAATTTTAATGAAATGTAAATAAAATGAAAAATTTTTCAGTATAATTCAGAGGTTAATTAACTTACAAAATTTTTTCTATACTTTTTGCAACACGATATCGATATTTTTTAATCACTGTAATAGGTATTAACTGGAAAAATATTACACCATCTCCCTTAGGGTTGCCAAAATGCGAAAAATTCACATTAAAAGTTCCGATTTCTCATGAATTCGATGTAATAGCTATTTTCGAGGAACTCCTCTCAAAAAGCTATTAAGACGACTCGGAAGCTACTGTAGTGCGAGAGAGATGCATAAAAACTAAATGAGAGGAAGAAGGACGAAAAGAGAATGTCTTCCGTGTCGTCTTAAGGGGAGCTTCTCCTGTAAATGGAGTTTTTCGCTCCTTAATTTCGAGCGTGTATTAAAAAAAAACTACGGGTTGCCTATTCTTCAAATTTTTCTGTTGTAATTATTTTTTATTAGATACTGCTACAATGTAAATTTCATGTAAAAATATCAAGTTGTTCCTGAGATATGGTTGTTCAAAGTGGGACATGTCATTTTCGCAAAGATGGACGGTGTGCATTTTAGAGCCTCAGGAGTTAATTCAAGAACAAACAATGATACATATTTTTTTTTTTTTGAGTTCTCTATGGAACGCCGTTTTTTTTTTTTTTTTTGTTTTTTTTAATGATTTTTACAAAAACGACATCAAAATTAAAAAAAATTTTTTCCAATTTTCTCAACGGTGTTCCATTAAACATTTAATTCACTTTGATCCGATACAAAAACTATTAAAATCGGTCAAACTGTTCTTTAGTTATCATGCGCACCAATTCAAAAAACATGTCCCACTTTGAGCAACTATATCTGAGGAACGACTCGATATTTTTACATAAAATTAACACTGTAGCAGTCTCTCATAAAGAATAAACACCACATAAAAATTCAAGATTAGGCAACCGATAGTTTTTTTTAAATCCAAGTTCGAAATTAATGAGTGGAAAACCCCGCTTACAGAAGTTGAAATTCAATGTGTGACGCGATTTGAGAAAAGATACCTTACACTGAGAATGTGTATCGTCATCATAACGATAATATCGTGCTATGAACGATATTACAAGCTTGTCATGAGAATCCAGCTGGATCGTGCTATCCACAATATAGATTGCTACTGCCACGATACGATCGTCACAGTAACGAAACATTTCGCTACTGTAAGTATACGTATTCTTCGGGTAACAAAACATATTCTTTTCGTCCCAATACAGTGTATTGTTAAAGAGTATCGTGCTCATGATAATACCGACTTTTCAGTGTAGGGTACAAATCGTTTAGACCTACTTTCCAATCCCTTTGAGACAGATAATGTGCCTAAATGATCAGTACTCTAAGGTATCTTTTCTCAAATCGTGTCTATGTTTATTCAATAATAATTGCATGGTTCTTTGTTACACTGCGAATAAACAACCACTCTACATATTTTTTTGTACAATTACATTCGAGTGCCTTGTGCACTGAAGTTCCTAGATCCTTTTTGGGCCTTTTCAGATCCTTTCACTTCTTGCCTCGGGGCACTCGAACGACAAGTCACAGCTCTGTCCTCCGCTAGCTAGTGGAAATGCTAATCAGCTTCAAATTGCGTTCTCTCTCCTCGCCACGGAGAACCCTGAACTGGTCGCAAATGTGGAAATAGACGCCAGAGCAGCGAACTTATTAGCAGCAGCAGACGCCTGAAAAATTCGTGGGAAGAAGCAGGAAGGACGGAAGGAAGGTTAGCGTGTGCGAGAGAGAGGGAGGACGACGTTGTTGGGTTGCGTACAGTTGGGGATGTGATCGGGCAATGGTGATAAAGGGCCGAAATTTCGAAGATGAGATGCCAAGTTGCATCGCAGGCTTCTTGAAAGCGGCGGTGCCGGTTTGACGCGCGGTTCGAGGCCTTCCAAAGGGTTACAAAGCTGATTCCTTCTTTTCGACGACGACGGCTGCACGACTACTGGGAAACACCACCCCCACAACACCGAAGACCGGCTGTCAAAAATGTCAAAAACCGGAGCCGCTAGTCTCCTGGCGCTCCTCGTCTACCGTTTCGCCATCGTTTTCGCCAACTCCCAAAACACCGGTCAGTTATTATGTACCCATGATGAATGAGGATATTTTATGGTCTTTGAAATTTCACAAGTTGGTCTTTATTCCCATGGTAGACCTTTAAAGAGATGTAGGTGTATTTTGGGACGAGCATTATGGTTTTTTGTTGATCCTTGGTTCGGGCATCTTCTTCGTACTTGATTGGTCTTTATTGGCACCGAAGATTTTCGTTCCGATTTTTTTGTTTTTTGGAATTTGGAGTAGTATCAAGGGTGGTTATTTTTTTACACTCCCTTGGTTTAAATTTTAGATAAATTGAGTTTAATTTTGTTATATTTTCAAAAGATTATTGTATTGATGAATGTTGAATGTCATGAATACTATGGTTTTTGGGAGGGAATTCTTTAAACCTTGCAAAAAAAAAAATTAAAAATTTTGGAGTTTTCTTAGTTTTAGTTAGTTTTCATAGTTGGTAATGAAACATGAAAATTATGAATACTAATAAAATTATGAAAAATTTTCATAATATCTTCTTTGTAATTGATTGGTCTTTATTGGCACAAAGAATTTTCCCTCCGGTTTATTTATTTTTTTTTTTTTTTTGGAATTTAGAATGCTTTGTATTATTGAGTAGTATCAAGGGTGTTAATTTCTCAAGATTCTCTAGGCTTAGATTTCATTGTATTAAATTTTAGATTAATTTAATATCATTTCGTTATATTTTCCAAAAATTGTTGTGTTGTTAAATGTTTACATTCATTAATAATACGGTCCTTGAGAGCCAATTTTTTAACCTGTACGAAAAAAAAGTATGAAAATTTTTTTGTTTTCATAGAGTTGTGATAAATTTTGTAGTTTTTTCATAGTTTTTGAAGGTTTCTTTTAGTTTTCATTGAGTTTTGATAATTCATAATAAAATATGAATACTAAAAAAACTAACAATTTTTTATGATTCTTCTTTGTACTTGATTGGTCTTTATTGGCACTGAAGATTTTCGCTCCGGTTTGTTTTTTTGTTTTTGTTTTGTTTTTTTGTTTTTTGGAATTTGGAGCGTTTTGTATTTTTGAGAAGTATAAGGGGTGGTTTTTTTTACACTCCCTTTCGTAGTTTTCTCATAGTTTTCATTTAGTTTTCATAATTTAAGATAAAATATGAAAACTAAAAAAACTTAACATTTTTTATAATTTTTCTTTGTACTTAATCGGTCTTTATTGGCACCAAAGATTTTCGTTCTGATTTGTTTTTTTTTGTTTTTTGGAATTTGGAGTGTTTAATATTGTTGAGAATTATCAAGAGTGTTATTTCTCAAAATTGCTTCGACTTGAATTTTATTGTATTATATTTTAGATAAATTTAATTTAATTTTGTTGATACATTTTCCAAAGATTTTCGTATTGATGAATCTTTACATTCAATAATAATACTATCTTTAGGAGCCAATTTTTTAACCTTTGAAAAAAAATATGAAAATTTTAAAGTTTTCTCATAATTTTCTCATAGTTTTCATAATTTTCATGTAGTTTTCATAATTCATAATAAAATATAAAAGGGGCCGTTCACATATTACATAACGCCCTGAGGGGGGGGGGGGGTCGAACGGTTTGTTACGAAGTATTTTTCCGAGAAAATTTGGGAAAATTTACGTAAAGTACTAAACTTATTACAAGAACCGTTAAAAATTGCATGTTATTAATAAATATAAGTAAGATTATTTTCACAAAATTTATAGTGAATTTCACTGGTTTATTGAAAATTGCCAATTATTTGAAAAATTTCATGATATCCAAAATTAATACGCGATATGAACAAAAAATTTTTCGAAATTCTGAGTCTTTGATACGAATTTCCCGAAACATTTTATTCGCTTTATTAACTTATACCTTAAACAAACTTAAACATGTAGATGAATTTTCAAAAATTTACAATAGAAAAATGCATTGTTTTGTTGTAAAGGTTGTTATAAATTATTTAAAATTGTCGAAACTATCGAAATTTACAATACTTTAACATAATACTTCTGGCGTAAAAAACTGAAAAAATTGTGAAAATTTCTATTAACTTTTCAAATTGTAAGCGAAACTGTTTGGAAACTATAAAAACTATTGAAATCGCTAAGTATATGTATTCAATTTTTTGAAATAATCAAAATTTCCAGAATTACCCGATGTTTTTGTATGTAATCGAAAATTTAGGATGTTTGTGTATTTTTGGCTTACAGCGATAATTATAAATATTGCATCAACTTGTTGGAAAATCGATAAACGAAAAAAAAATTTCCAAATTTTACCTAACAATTATGAACACAGTTCAGAATTGCAATAATCTGTGAAAAAACATTAGTAAATTGAACAACTTCCATATAAAATATCGTAAGTTATTCTTAAATTTTTTCAATATTTTAACAAACACAAGATGTAAAAAAAAACTGCGAAAGTAAGTGAAAAAAGTGCTAAAAATTCTTGACTTTAGATACGAATTTCCAAAAACATTTTAATTGATTTTTTATTAGTTGTATAAATTTACAAAATATATTGATATCCGAAAAAATTTGAATTGTTTTCTTAGTAAAACTTATTAGAAAATGGATAACTTTCAAAGCTATAAGAGCTAATCAAAAATCTATTTATTCATTAATTTATTAATGATTATCTTTCAATTTATTAATATAACAATTTATTAATTTATATAATTTTTTTCGACTGTCAAAACTGTTAAAAACTGATGTAAAAATTATCAAAATTTGAATATATTTACGTAAAGTTTTCAAAAGTTAATAAAATAATGAACATTACTGTAAACTTTCGAAATCAACATCAAAAATGTTACGAAACTGAAACTGGAAAGTGTGATACTTTTTTTTTTAATTTAAAAATTTTTTAATAATCTGACATTACTACAGTATAAAATGTGAAATTTTAAAGTATTTGGGGTTTTTAGAACTTCTTCAGAAAAAGTTATGCATTAATATTTAACACATTAATATTTCTTGTAAGATGGAAAAAATTATTAAAAAATTTATGAAAAGTACTTAGCAATTACAAGAACTGTTCAAAATTGCAACAATTTATTAAAAAAACATTGATAAATTGAAAAATTTTCAAACAAAATATTGTGGATTTCCTTAAACTATCAAAAGTTGCGAACTATGTGAAAAAAAGAAAGATATTGAAAAATACAAAAACGATAAACAAAAGATTTCATGAAAATTATAGAAAGTAGATACGAATGTCACAAATTATTTCAATTACTTTATTATAAGATTCATAAACTTACAAAAATTTTTATCATCCCAAAAAAATGCATAATTTTTATTGTAAAATCTGTTCTAAACTGTTAAGCTATCGAAACTATGAAAACTTATAAAAAGCTTCCCAAACTTCCTGAATTGTTTAAAATATAATATTAATTTGTCAGAATTATATTTAAAACTGTAGAAACTATTGAAAATTTAAAAACTAAAAAAATATTGAAATGACTTTAAATATGTGCCTGAAGTTCCAAACGTTTATAAAATAAACGAAAACGAAAAAAAAATTATTTTTCATCTCCACCCATGATTAAAATTGAAAATAATGAGAAACGTTAAATAATGTTTGTTAAATATCAATGATTATAAGTCAATTATATTACTAGGAATGTTAGAACAATTTTTTTTTATTTTTTCGTTTATTTTAAAACGTTTGGAACTTCAGAGACATCTTTAAATTTTTAATCTCTAAGAACTATTTTAAACTATCCAAGATTCCAGTACTGTTGAAAAAAAAAAATCACTATAAGTCGTTGAAATAATTATCGAAACTGTTTTAAAAACTATCAAAAACTATGAAACCATTTCCGAAACTATTTAAAATTGTAAAAACTTTTATTATTTATCAAATTCTTAAACTTTCGGAGCTGTTTCGAATTATGTTGATTTACTTAATTAATTACATAAATTAAATAATGTGATAAATCCATAATAGTATTCGTATTAGAGTGGTTTTTGGGAATCTTATATAAATCATTCTAAAACATTTCTGGATTGTCAAAGATCTCACCGTAAAAATTAATCGTAATTTTTCCATACATAAGTATGGAAAATAACGATTACTTTTTACAGTTAATGCAAAGACTTCCTATTTTCCTACAGTAAAAATTCACCATATTCCTCGACAAAAAACTTTACACTTACAACTTGATAATTTTCACCAACTTTTCATGTTGATAAAAACACTAGAATATCTTACACAATTTTATAACTGTTAAAAAATGCTATATATTAATATATAACGTACCGCAGGCACAATAATTTTATTTCCAAGTGGAAAGTTTGTATACCGAGGCGAAGCCGGGGCATACAATTTCGCGAGGAAGTAAAAGTGTTGTGCCAGAAGTTTGTACTATATTTTATACAATTAAGGGGAGAAAATATAAAAAATATGTCACAGGTACGTAATGCACTAATTTTTTTTTCCATTTTGTTACATTTTATTTCGTAAACCTAATAAAGATTAAATAAATTCCAAACATCAAGTGTTCTGTGCACATTTTCTGAGGATTTTTAAAATTTTTATGAGATGACGATGGAAGACAGAAAAGGTATTTTATTGATCTTAGTTACTTATTTATAATTGTTTTTTCTACGTTTTGACAATGGTTGACTTACACCTGATATTTGTTGGCATCAATCACTTTTTTGAAATAGAAGGATTTAATACTATTGTAAGTTATAATTTGTGTTAAATATTGGTCAAGAAACTACAAAAATAAATTGGAAATCTTTATTTGGCTCTGTGTTATCATCAAACGCCCTAGTAACTGTGATTTTTATAAAAATTCGCCAAATCTTTATAAAAAACTCCGTTTTTATAAACTGATTTTATAAAAACTTTATAAAAAATGCCAGTTTATAAACCTGGTTTTATAAAAAATGTCGATTTTTATAAACACAGTTTTATAAAAAAATTTTTTTTTATAAAACAAAAGTTTATAAACTTATAAAGTTATACTTTATAAAAAGAGAATTTTTATATTCCTCAATTGCATGAGAATGTTTATAAATTTGGAAAAGTTTTATAAAATACTTTATAAAGTGTGCTTTATTGTATAAAGTACTTTATAAAAGGACAGTTTTTATAGAATACTGTATAAAGCATGCATATTTTTACAAAGTACTTTATAAAGCACGAGAAAGTTCTATAAAGTTCCTAATAAAATCAAAAAACCTTTATAAAACACAGATAGTTTTTATACACTTTTAGGTATTTTTTATAAAAGTCGCAATTTTTATACAGATACGAATTTCTTAGCATTTTTTAGAAAACTTTCATTGAACAACTGTTAGTATATGTGTATATTAAACTATGAAAAAATTATTATTAACTGTTAGTATGCATGTGTGATAAATTGTAAAAAAATTTTATCGTGTAAATTTCGTGATTAAGATTAATGTGAATAAATTTTTACAACACATTACAAACCATAGTATGGCTCACTGGTATCGTATATGGGTTGCAGATGCCAAAGACTTTGGTTCGAATCCCGTTGGCGCCGTTAATTTTTCCAGATGCATTTACGCACTTAGTTAATAATTATAGTAGCAAATTATTGTTTGCATAATTGCAGTTGTGTGAAAGAATAAATTAATAAATTTTGAGAATGAATAATTTTTTTTCATATATAAGATTCAAGATTACTAGGGTTATAAAGACTTTGAAAAACTTCATAAAGGCTTTTATAAAGACATGTATAAAGTAGGTATATAATTATTTATAAAATGTTGTCGTTTTTATAAGGTTTTCGAAACGCCAAGGATTTTATAAAACGTGACATTTTTTATAAAACTGTGTTTATAAACATCGACATTTTTTATAAACACAGTTTTATAAAACTGGTATATTTCTACAAAGTTTTTATAAAAACTTTTTTTATAAACCGTTTTATAAAAATCACAGTTACTAGGTACCTTTTGATTTATTAACAAAGATTGTTAAATTTTGCGCGTTTCAGAGCTAAACGCGTTGGAAAATGTGGAGACAAAAACTGAGGTTAGTCTGGAAATCACGGTGTCTCAGGACCAAAATGCAATCGAGGCGGGAAGCACGCCATCGCTGAGTTGTCGAACTAGCGAGTCAAGTCACATTTGGTGGGCCCACGTGGGGAAGAATCTCACGACAATCAAGGAATCGGAGCAAATTGGACGCGCGGATATTAAATTTGTAAAAAGGAACGATACAGGGAATTATACATGTTTCGCGCAAACCACAAGCGGCAAGGTTCTGGAAAAAACAATACACATCGAAATAGTCGGTATGAATATCAATAATTACCATATATAAAAAAACTCCCATAACTCGAAATTGAAAATTTAATAGTTTTTCAACGTTTATCAATGTATTAAACATTTTAAAAATTTCCAGAACCAGGAAAAATAGTTCCTGGAAAATCATCGAGAACAAATATTACACAACCGGCGACTTTGACTTGTCACATTCACGGATATCCCTTATCTAATTTCACTTGGTCCAAAGAAAACGACACAGACGTTAAAGATCAGTTGAAAAATCGCACCACTATAAAAAACGTCAATGAAACCTACTATGTCATGACTTTGGACTTCAAAGAAGTCGCGCACAAGGACAACGGAACGTATTTGTGCAAGGCCCACGATTACGTAAACGAAGTTGTTGGCAAAACTCACTTGTTTGTGATTTACGAACCTCAAATAGTTATTGATTTTGTGAAAGCTGTTGGGGCGCACAGTATTTATTTAAAGTGGACCGTGAACGATGGAAATGAGCCTATCATTACGTACATAATTCAGTATATGCAAAAAGACACCGCTCAATGGGAGTACGCGAGAGAAGCTGTTGGTGGTGGCAATTTTAGTTACGTTCTCAAGCATCTGGCGAAGTCTACGACTTATCAAATTGGGATAAGTGCGAGGAACGCTGCTGGAAAATCGCACCCACAAATCACTGATTGGATTACGACTTTAGAGAAAGGTTTGATTTTAGAATTATTATGTTTTTTGTAGCTCAAGCTTTAAGAGCGAGTTTTTTACCCTCGTCGCGTGACCTGCGCAGATGTATATGACTAATATTATGATAATAATATGACTTATTATTATCATAATAATATGAATTATTATTATGATAATAATATGACTTATTATTATGATAATAATATGACTTATTACTATGATAATAATGTGACTTATTATTATGATAAGAATTTAATAAACCAAATTGGAATTCAATATAAGAAATTCTATTGCCAATTTAAAAAAAAAGACCTAAATCTACGAAAATTCAATGAGAATCTAAAAACTTTGAAACTTGGAAATCACGTTGTGAAAAATTAAGACAAAAATTCATAAAAATACCAGAGAATTTTTTGTCATACAATTTCTGAAAAATACTGAAAGTTATTGAATTTCATGAAAAAATTGCGTATCTGAAAAATCTGTACAAATGGCAATGTATAAAAATACTAGAATACGATAAAAAATCTTATAAATACTGAAAAAATGAGAAAATTCAAAGGATACAAAGAAATTCTTAAAATGAACGTAGACCTAATTATCCTCAAAATCTATGAAATCATCAAAAATCTATCGATATTTGTATTTTAGAGCATATAATTATACACGGAGAGATTTTTATCCTAAATTTTACAATGGCAGCATGGTAAAATTTATGATAAAAATCTTTCCGTGTAAGAAATGATTTATAAATATCTACGAAAATACTAGAAATCTAAAAAAACACTAAAAAATCCTTTTGATTTTCGTCAATAGGCAAAAATGCAAGAAATACTGTAAAATCTTTTCATACTCAAAAACTATATGAAGAAAATTTTCTGGACAATATAATTTCACGCAAAACAGAGGACAGTGAAAATGATAAAACGAGAATTCATAAAAATAATACTAATTTAAAAAATCAGTATAATTCAAAACGAGTCCAGAATTTTTAGTTTTTCTAAATCAAAATAATAATTCGTAAAAAAAAACTATAAAAATTAAGATAGAAACACATAAAAATACCAGAAAATCTTTCGCCATACAATTTCTGAAAAATATTCAAAGTTATTGAATTCTATGAAAAAATTGCGTTTCTTAAAAATCTGCAGAAATGGAAATGTATAAAAATACTAGAAAACGATCAAAAATCTTTTAAATACTAAAAACAAAAGAAAATTCAAGGATACATAAAAAATACATATAATTAAAAGTAGACCTAATTATCCTCAAAATTTATGAAATTATCAGAAATCTATCTATATTTGCATTCTAAAGCATATAATTTTTATGATTATAGTTTATAAATATCTACGAAAACACTAAGAAATCTAAAAAAACACTTAAAAATCCTTTTGATTTTCGTAAATAGACAAAAATGCGAGAAATGCTGTAAAATCTTTTCATACTCAAAAACTATATGAAGAAAATTGTCTTAACAATACTTTTTCACGAAAAATAGACGAAAGTGATAATTATAAGAAAACAATTCATAAAAACAACGATACTAAAAAAAAATAAAAACAGTTAAATTCAAAAAAAGTACCCGAATTTTTAGTTTTTCTGACTTAAAATAATGATGAGTAAAAAACTGTAAAAAGTAAGACAGAAATTCATAAAAATACCGGAGAATCTTTTGTCATACAATGTCTGAAAAATATACTAAAAGTTATTGAATTCTATGAAAAAATTGCGTTTCGGAAAAAAATGCACAAATGGCAATGTATAAAAATACTAGCAAACGATCAAAAATCTTATAAATACTGAAAACGAAAGAAAATTCAAGGGATACATAAAAAATAAATAAAATTAATGTAGACCTTATTATCCTCCAAATCTATTAAATTATAAAGATCTATCGATATTTGCATTTTAGAGCATATAATTTTTAGAATTGAAATATAAAAATCTACAAAAATACTAGAAATCTAAAAAAACACTAAAAAATCCTTTTGATTTTCGTAAATAGACACAAATGCGAGAAATACTGTAAAATCTTTTCATACTTAAAAACTATATGAAGAAAATTTTCTTAACGATAGTAATATTTCACGAAAAATAGACGAAAGTAATAATGATAAAAAAATGGATCATAAGAATAACAATTATAATTTAATAAAACAGTAAAATTCAAAACAAGTCTACAATTTTTAGTTTTTCTAACTGAAAATAATAATCACTAAAAAAAAAAGTAAGATAGAAATTCATGAAAATATCAGAGAATCTTTCGTCATATAATTTCTGAAATATACTAAAAATTGTTGAATTCTATGCAAAAATTGCGTTTCTGAAAAATCTGCACAAATGGCAATGTATAAAAAAAAAAGAAAACGATAAAAAGTCTCATAAATACTGAAAAAATAAGAAATATCAAAGGATAAATAATAAATACTTAAAATTATCGTAGACCTAATTATCCTTAAAATTTATCGATACTTGCATTTTAGAGCATATAATTTTAAGAATTGACTTATTAGTATCTACGAGAATACTAGAAATATAAAAAAACAAAAATTCTTTTGATTTTCATAAGTAGACAAAAATGCGAGGAATACTGTACAATTTTTTCATACTCAAAAACTATATGAAGAAAATTTTTTAACAATATTATTTAACGAAAAATAGGCGAAAGTGAAAATGATGAAAAAATAAATCATAAAAATAACAATACTAATTTAAAAAATTAGTAAAATTCAAAACAAGTCTAGAATTTTTAGTTTTTCTAACTAAAAATAATAATTAGTAAAAAAAAAACTATAAAAAGTAAGACAGAAATTCATAAAAATACCGGAGAATCTTTCGTCATACAATTTCTGAAAAATCTTAAAAGTTATTGAATTCTATGAAAAATTGCGTTTCTGAAAAATCTGCACAAATAGCAATGTATAAAAACACTAGAAAATGATAAAAACTCTTATAACTACTGAAAGCAAAAGAAAATTCAAGGGATACATAAAAAATACTAAAAATTAACGTATACCTAATTATCCTCAAAATCTATGAAATTATCAAAAATCTATCGATATTTGCATTTTAGAGCATATAGTTTTTAGGATTGATTTATAAATATCTACGAAAGTACAAGAAATCTAAAAAACATTTTAAAATCCTTTTGATTTTCGTAAATAGACCAAAATGCGAGAAATACAGTAAAATCTTTTCATACTCAAAAAGTATATGAAGAAAACTTTCTTAACAATATTATTTCACGAAAAATAGACGAAAGTGATAATGATAAAAAAATAATTCATAGAAATAACAATACTAATCACAAAAATTAGTGAACTTCAAAATAAGTCCAGAATTTTTAGTTTTTTTAACTCAAAATAATAATTATTATAACTTGAGAAAAAATTTTTCTGAAATGAAATTATATTGATAAATGTTTGATTGTGCAATATGTAACTAAACAATTTGAAAGCAATAAAAATGTTAAATATTGCTAACAATTATAAATAATAAATAATACCTATAGCTAATAAGAAAATTTTAACACTATAGCATATTAAATACTTGAAATCTGTGTACTATGATTTTCTCAAAAATCTTTAAAAAGTTGATGTACCAAAATCTAAAATAAAATCATAAAATCCGTCAGGTTGTGAAAAAACTCTAAAAGCATTACAAAAAAAATTCTCAATAACTCACCTTATTGAAAATCACAAAAATTAAATTCCATTACATTCAATATAAACATGAAAAAATATACAACTTTTGACTCGAAAAAAAATTGGAAAATCGTACTCTCGTAACCACATTTTCAAGGATTAAAAATTATAAAACCCTGAAGGACATATATGTGTATGTTTTTTTTCGAAAAACTCCCCTCTAAAATTTTTTCTGCCTACACCTCTCTGACTCGAGCAGTAAAAATTTTTGATTCATGAACATTTATTGGAGGCAGCACCCCCCCCCCTGCCTACGCTCATATCTGCACATCACCTCACACTCGGGTTTCACATTACCCAATTATAAGGGTACTTAAAAAAAAAAATTTTTAAAACATAATGAAAAATCTGTGTCAATTTTTCCAGACCCTGTGTTCGTGCCTAAAGTTTCTCAAAGTGGAAGCACTTCCATGACAATCACTATAAAATGGACCGAACCACCTCCGGAATTGCGCGATCACGTTCATTACTACAACATCATGGCCACCCATCAAAACGAGACAAAGGAAACCATAAGTCAGGCTGATATTTATCGTGATTATTTATTCGTGGGCCTCAAGCCTGCGACTACCTACACTTTCAAGGTCGCCGCTTGCAACGAGTACACGAGACAATGCGGCAATTGGAGCGCTGAAACCAATGGCACTACTTTGGATGGAGGTTAATTTTATTTTGTATAACAAATTGAAGGCAGCGATTTTATCGAGTTTGACAATAAGTTTCTGATGTGATTCTTCAGTTGCAAGCCCACCGCAAAACTTATCCGTCAACTGTGCTGTCGATCCCGATACCGGACGAAATTATATATCCTTGTCGTGGTTACCACCCGCGGAACCCAATGGCAACATTTGGCAATACAGAGCGGAAATCACTGGAGTGTCGAGTTACACAAACTCAATGGGTCAACTTGACGTCGATCGATGGAGTCTGATGAATAAAACCTACCATGAAAAAGATCACAAAGACAGAATCGAAGGCGTTCCACCAAACACCAATTACACGGTTGGTTTAATGTAGAAACAAAATATATTTGTGCCCTAGTGGATTTTTATTCTTATAAAAACTTTATGAAAATTTCTTATAGGAAAAGTTTGTTTTTAAATTACTTTATCTGCAGGAAATACATAAAAAATTCGTTTTATAAGGAACTTTTTTGTTGAAACATTTCTTTCAAAAACATTTTTTTTTTTAATTATTTCTGGTTGTTTGTATTTTTACATTTCAGTTGATGACTATATTTTCAGAATTTCCTTTATTCTTCGTTTTCAATGGTAATCTTTAAATATGGTTACCACACATATTCAAAGAATTTCTGCAATAATTCGCATTTGAGGAAAAAAATTTGACGCAGGTACATTTGTTCGTTAGAAGTGGTGCACGAAAATTTTGAATGAAAAATGATTTCTTAGAAAGAGTTCAATTCGAAAATTATATTTTTCGTAAAAGTTTATGATTTTTTCTAAGATTGTGAAATTTCTTATAAAAAAACTTGAAATTTATTATAAAAGTGTCACTGGTTTTTATGAGAGAAATTATTATTATAAGGTTTTTATAACGTCACTTTATAAGAAACGGAGTTGTTATACAAATTTTTTGATTCTTCTAAGAATTTTGACATTTTTTATAAAAATCAAAACCATTAGGTATATTAATTTCCAATCGTCAAAATTTCAGTTTTGCTTAGATTTAATCTAAGCATCGAATTTCGCAATCCGTTCGGATTTTGACTGTCGCAAAAAACGTCATGGTTTATTTACAGTAAAAATCTTTCGCGCACTTCGAGTAAGATATCCATAATGTTTTTTATATTTTCGGCACAAAATTACTCATAATAATTTATTATTGTTCATTATTATATTGATATGTATTATTTTCCTTGGCTCTTTGCCGTCAAGTTTTTTTATCAATTCAGCGATTTTGCGATAACTTTATAATAATAATAATACGAGTCTTTGTAACTTCCCAAATTTTTAGAAGTCTATTCTAAGGCTATCTAGTTTTGATCGATTGATGACCCAAAGTCATCATTGTTTTTTACTCAAAGTTACATATTTTGTTATTATAAATTCTTCGGTATAGTCAACCTATGGATTAAACTTATCACTGATTTTTGAGAAAATCATAGTACACAGATTTTAAGTATTTAATGTTCTAATGTGTTAAAATTTTCTTGTTGGCTATATTATTTATTATTTATTATTTATCATTTTAAGCAATATTTTACATTTTTATTTCTTTCAAAATGTTTAGTTATATATTGTATAATCAAGCATTTATGAATATAATTTCATTTCAGAAAAAACTCTTCTCAAGTTATAACAATTATTATTTTGAGTTAGAAAAACTAAAAATTCAATACTTATTTTGAATTTTACTAATTTTTTAAATTAGTATCGTTATTTTTATGCATTATTTTTAATCATTATCGTTTTCGTCTTTTCTTCGTGAAATAATATTGTTAAGAAAATTTTCTTCACGTAGTTTTTGAGTACGAAAAGAGTTTACAGTATTTCTCGCATTTTTGTCTATTTACGAAAATCAAAAGAATTTTCAAGTGTTTTTTTTAGATTTCTAGTATTTTCGTAGATATTTATTCAATTCTAAAAATTATATGTTCCGGAATGCAAATATCGATAGATTTTTGATAATATCATAGATTTTGAGGATAATTAAGTCTACGTTATTTTTAAGTATTTTTTATGTATCCCTTGAATTTTCTTTTGTTTTCAGTATTTATAAGATTTTTTATCGTTTTCTAGTATTTTTATACATTGCCATTTGTGCAGATTTTTCAGAACGTAATTTTTTCATAGAATTAAATTTTATTATTTTTCACAAATTGTACGATGAAAGATTCTCTGATATTTTCATAAACTTCTGTCTTACTTTTTACTTTTTTTTTAGTATTTATTATTTTTAGTTAAAAAAACTAAAAATTCTGGAAGTTTTTTGAATTTTACTGATTTTTTGAATTAGTATTGTTATTTTATGAATTTTTTTTTTATCATTTTCATTTTCGTCGTTTTTTCGTGAAATAATATTGTTAAGAAAATTTTTTTCATATACTTTTTAAGTATGAATAGATTTTACATAATTTATCGCATTTTTGTTTCTTTACGAAAATCAAAAGGATTGTTTAGTATTTTTTTAGATTTCTAAAACTTTCGTAGATGTTTATAAATCAATTCAAAAATTATATGCTCCAGAATGCAAATATCGATAGATTTTTGATAATGTCATAGATTTTGAGGATAATTAGGTCTACGTTATTTTTAAGTATTTTTTATGTGTCCCTCGAATTTTCTTTTATTTTCAGTATTAATAAAATTTTTCATCGTTTTCTAGTATTTTTATACATTGCCATGTGTGCAGATTTTTTAGAAACGCAATTTTTTCATAGAATTCAATAACTTGTAGTATTTTTCAGAAATAGTACGATGAAAGATTCTCTGATATTTTCATAAATTTCTGTCTTACTTTTTACTTTTTTTTTTAGTATTTATTATTTTTCGTTAGAAAAACTAAAAATCCAATACTTGTTTTGAATTTCACTAATTTTTTAAATTAGTATCGTTATTTTTATGCATTATTCTTAATCATTATCTCTTTCGTCTTTTTTTCGTGAAATAATATTGTTATGAAAATTTTCTTCATATATTTTTTGAATATGAAAAGACTTTACAGTATTTCTCACATTTTTGTCTATTTACGAAAATGAAAAGAATTTTAAGGTGTTTTTTTTTAGATTTCTAATATTTTCGTAAAAATTCATATATTAATGGTACAAATTATATGCTCCAGAATGCAAATATCGATTGATTTTTGATAATTTCATAGATTTTGAGAATAATTAGGTCTACGTTAATTTGAAGCTTTTTTTATGTATCCTTTGAATTTTCTTGTGTTTTCATTATGTATAAGATTTTTTATCGTTTTATAGTATTTTTATACAGTGCCATTTATGCAGATTTTTCAGAAAAGCAATTTTGTCATAGAATTCAATAAGTATTAGTATTTTTCAGAAATTGTATGATGATAGATTCTCTGGTATTTTTATAAATTTCTGTCTTAATTTTTTACAACTTGATTTCCAAGTTCCAAATTTTTTAGATTCTTATAGAATTTTCGTAGATTTAGGTATTTTTTCAAAAATGGGCAATGCAAATTCTTACATCAAATTCCAATTTGATTTATCAAATTCTAATCGTAATAATAAGTCATATTACTATCATAATATTAGTCACATATATCTTGACATAATAAGACATAAATAAATGATATCTATTTGTGATTCGATCAATGACAAAAATTTTTTCCCCCCTCCATCCCTAATAGAAATCCTGGATACGCCCTTGTCTACAAGGGAACACTCTGAAATTGTGCAAGATTGCGTATTGTATAAAATTTAAGTCTCAATTGCAGTTTTTTCAACTGTAAAATTATCCTATTATTATTTCGTTCTTACTAGGTTCGCGTGAGCGGTGTCACAAGGCCTTTGTCTAACGGTGAAAAAGCAGTGGGACAATGTTTGATGCCTCCGTCGGTCCCAGACCGTGACAGGATTATTTTTTCCTGGCGCAAGGTCGAAAGCGAGGGCCGAAGATTTTTCCGAGTGTTGTTGCCAAGAGTGACGGAAAGAAATGGCTCTATTTGCTGCTACAGGATATTCGTTATACGACTGGAAGCGCAAAAAACGATCGCTGATTTACCCCCGCCCGAAGAAATCCCCGTTTACTCTTATAGTTACGTTCACTCGACGCAAATGACAGCTGCCTACTTGGCAGAGATGTTTGACAGCAGCCATTTCGTGTCGGAGCTTTTTTTGGGCGACGGGGAATCGTCAAATGCCAGTCAAACGTGCCGAAAGTGCGTTGGTTTGAAACCCAAGCCTACGAGTACTATTCTGAAATTCGTTCCTGAGGTATTTGAACTGGATTTTATTTGTTGAGCTTAAAGTTTTTGAAAATGAAATTAAAAATGAAATTAGAGATTGGTTAATAGTTATTTGTATATCTAGGTGATAAAGTATGACGTTTTGAGAGGAGATAAACATCTAGTTTTTTATATCGAAACCATCAACAAATCATAACAAATTTCAGGTTGCGTTGGGCAATGTGTAAAACGCCTGCGCAGGTCACGTGACCTATGCGGGCGTTTTACACGTTGCCCACTTCACAGTAGAAAAAATTTGTTTTTACTGAGGTAATTTAAAAACTATGAAATGAAGTAAAAAATATTTCTATAGATACAAACATCGACAACAACGAAAACGCCCAGTTCAATGCCAATGACTACCACGACCGCAGAAAACAACGATACAATCTCGACGACTCCGTTTGTCATTTCCACAACTTCAGTTCCTGTTTCCCCTGAAATTCCTGACACGAGTCCAGGGCCAAGTTTTACGGAAAATCCAAAAGTACAGAGGAAACGGAGAAATTTGTCGGAGGATAAATTGATAAATTTGGATAGCGATGTCGATGCAGGATTCTATCCCCAAGACGGGTATTTTGATGAAAGATCAAACTACACGAGCTTTTTAGAAATCATAGGTAAATGATGAAAGTCATAAAAAGTTTTGTTAGTTTTAGCAAAAAAGGTCTCAGCTTATTTGCAAAACTTTTCCTAACTGTACAGTTTTTCATCAAACAAACCGTATAATAAACGAGAAAAATTCTTATAATTATTTGCAGTGTATGGAGATGACAAAAATGAACAGCTTGTAACTTACAAAGGTTACCTGAACGTACTTTACGGTGGAATGGACCCAGTAAACATCATAGCAGTGGAAATAATCACAATAACTGTCATTATTCAAGTCGTTTTGGGCATGATTTTTACGTTTGTCCTTTTCTTCACGCTTTGTCTGCTCCATAGATACACAAAACGTTCGCAACAAAGGGGCGAAGAAATGATAACGTTGAGAAACAGCTTTAGGTATTGCAAAAAACTCTCTTCAAAATATATTAGGGTGTCTACTGTCTTTGAATTTTTTGCAAAATATGATGAATATAAAAAAATAATTAATATAAGAATGAAAATACTTAAGTTGATCGATATTTTTCTTCATATTATTGTATTTTTTGTTGGGAAAAATTCATTATAACACGGACAATATTCAAAATCCGTAGACACTCTCGAAATTTCAAACCGAGGAGTGGAAATTCGACTGGTGCTGAGTGTTATTTAATCAGGGTTAAATCGGTTGAGACACTTAACTATAGAAAAAAATGACTAGGGAAATGAAAAATTAATTTGGGAATTTTAAAGGCTGGACAGTATATGAATTTTTCGAAAATCTACCTATTTACATAAAATCAATAGAACTTTAGATATTGGAACATATTAAAAATTTATCCAGGATTTGTAGGAATTTATGAAAATATTAGAATATATAGAAAATACCGAAATAACTAGAATTTTTTGAAACACCAAAAATCTGCAAAAAAACGGAATTCTTAAAGTTGATATATTAAGAAACTATGAAATTTTGAAGTTTACAGATCAAATTTTTTAATTTACATATCAGTCTGTAAAAATATTAGAAATTTATGAAGTAATTGAAAATACTACGAAATTTCATATAAATACTGAAAAAAAAAACGAAAACTGAAAATAATAGGAATCCATAGAATACTTGAAATCTAGAAATAATGAAAATGTATACATCAATCCATCAGAATATTGTAAAATTCAATAAAAATTAAAAATATTGAACAAATATAAAATGTAATAAGAAAACTTATAGAAATCTGTGAAATACTTGAAATCTATGATGATACTACTTTCTGAAAAATTTTGAAATACTCAAAATCACTAAAATTTTACATCCTATAGCATCAAGTTCTAAAAATCTAATTGAAGTTTTGAAATTCTGGATATCTATAAAAAAACCTCGAAAATCCTAATAAGTAAGTACTATTTATTAAAAAAATATCAATAATACTAAACATAGAAGAAATGAATAAAATACTTACATATAAAATCTTGGATCTTAAAGCTTCGAATTTTAGAAATTCATATGAAAATACATAAAAATACTGAAACATCGTCCAAATTGAAAAAAACTGAAAAAATACGACAAACACTAAAAGTGCTTGTAAATTTGAAATACTAGTTATTTTCGGAAATATTGTTGCCTGGTATATATTCTTCAAAATACAGAAAGTCTAAAAAACTTTGAATTTTACATCAAATTTTCAAAACCTTATAAAATTTGTTAACTTGCTAAAAATATATCACAAAACTTCCAATAAATACCTTAAATGTACGTTGCCGACCATTTTCCCGAATCCCTTTTCCCGAACAGCCTTTTTCTCCGAACGGTAATTTTCCCGAAAACCGTTTTCCTGAAAGGTCTTTTTTCGAACGGCCATTCTCCTGAAAAACCATTTTCCCGAACGGTCTTTTTCCCGAATCCGTTTTCCCGAAGGGTTTTTAATTTTCCTGAACCGGAAATTTTCCTATCAGCCTAATGTCTAGAAATGCCATGGTTACGCATTTACGATTTTTAAATTTCAAAACTGTAATAAAAATTTAAAATTAATAAATACAATTTTTAAATTGTATTTCTAAATTAACTTGGAATAAAATTTTAAATTATAATTTTTCAATTTTGAAATGAAATAAAATTTACAATTTTAAAATATAAAACTTTTACCATCACTCTTTTCATTGAAGGCTCTTCTTATGAAATTCATAAATGTATACAATTGAAATAAAAGTGCAATTCCAACCGAAATTCAAAAATTAATACTTTCGGGAAAATTGTCGTTCGAGGAAAAATACTTTCGGAAAAATGACCATTCGGGAAATAATACGTTCGGAATAACATTTCGGGAAAATGATCGTTCGGGAACTTGAATTCGGGAAAATGACCGGGAATCATTGAACAAATATAAAATGTAATCAAATTTTTAGGAATCTGTGAAATATTTGAAACTTATGATGATACTAATTTCTAAAAAATTTATTGAAATACTCAAAATCTCTAAAATTTTAGATCCTACAACATCAAATTCTAGAAATCTAATTGAAGTTGTAAAATTCTGGATATCTATACAGATCCCTGAAAATCCTAATAAGTAGTACTATTCATTGAAAAAATATCAACAATACTAAACATAGAAGAAATAAATAAAATACTTACATATAAAATCTTGGATCATAAAGTTTCGAATTCTATATATATATATATATATATATATATATATATATATATGAAAATCCATAAAAATACTGAAACATCGTCCAAATTAAAAAAAAAACTGAAAAAATACGACAAACACTAAAAGTGCTTGTAAATTTGAAATACTAGTTATTTTTCGAAATATTGTTTCCTGGTGTATATTCTTCAAAATACTGAAAGTCTAATAAACTTTGAATTTTACATCTTTCAAAACCTATACGATTTGTTAATTTGCTAAAAATATATTACAAAACTTCCAATAAATACCTTAAATGTACGTTGCCGATCATGTTCCCGAAAAACCATTTTCCCGAAAACCGTTTTCCCGAAAGGTCTTTTTTCGAACGGCCATGTTTCCGAAAAACCATTTTCCCGAACGGTCTTTTTCCTGAATCTGTTTTCCCGAAGGGATTTTAATTTTCTCGAACGGGAAATTTTCCTATCAGCCTAATGTCTAAAAATGCCATCGTTACGCATTTACGATTTTAAAATTTCGAAATTGTAAAAAAAATTTTAATTAATAAATAAACTCTTGAAATTATATTTTTAAATTAATTTAAAATAAAACCTTAAATTAAAATTGTTTTATTTTGAAATAAAATAAAATTTACAATTTTGAAATTTAAAACTTTCACCATGACTCTTTTTATTGAAGACTCTTCCAATGAAATTCATAAATATATAGAATTGAAATAAAAGTGAAATTCCAACCAAAATTCGGAAATTAATACTTTCGGGAAAATGGGCATTCGGGAAGTAATACGTTCGGAATAATGACATTTCGGGAAAGTGACCGTTCGAGAACTTGGAATCAGGAAAATGACCGGGAATCTTAAATGTATGCAGATATAATTTTCTCAAAAATCTATAAAACTTGGAATTACAGAGCATCAAATTTCAGAAATTAATATAAAAAATCCTTCAAATGGTAATATATACTTAAAAAATAAGTACATAATGAAAAACGCAAAAAATAAGATTTTGTGATTTTCTATGGGAAATGATATATTTTAAAAATTCAATGCTCGACCTTGCAAATCGAATTCTAAAATGTTTTAGTTCTGATACATTGAAATAAATATGTTGGTCATTTTAAAATTTGAGTTTGCCCCAAAGCTAAAATTCACTTTTTTGAAATTTTAATTATGATACTTCTAGATTTTTAGACAGTTTTGTCGAATAATGAGATAGCATATAAAATTTGATGTATTACATTACATAATTATTATATGTTCATAATAAATAAATGTAATATGTATAGTACAATTATTTTCGAAAAAATTTTAAACCGTAAACAAAGAAATTTCGTAACATGACTTCAATGTATTCTATCACGTGTTCAATTACAATGTTCTTACAATGAAACAATTCAAAGAGTGGGAAATACTTATATTTAAACCCTGGTTTACCGTATAAAACAATAAATAAACAAACAACAAACCATCCCTGAAAATAGCACTTTAACCTCTCAAATTTCCGCCCTCCAATTAGGATCTACGAGTAATTGATCGATGAAGAACATTTTCGATTTCCAGACACCTTTGTCGAAGTTTGCGCGGACGCCAGCAACTTGTGGCCGCGACTCCACCGGACATGCCACCCATCCTCAAAAACGACCTTTTGCAAGCCTTCTTCGACCGTCACCGAGATTCAGATTACGGGTTCCAACACGAATTCGAATTACTTCCCGACCGTTTCAGCGACAGAACGACTCGTGCTTCGGAGGCTCGCGAGAATCTTTACAAAAATCGCTACCCAGATATAAAATGCTACGACCAAACCCGAGTGAAACTTGCCCAAATCGACGGCATTTGCGGCTCCGATTACATAAACGCGAATTTCGTTTTGGGCTACAAAGAACGGAAGAAATTCATTTGTGCCCAGGGTCCGATGGAGAACACGGTTTGCGATTATTGGCGCATGATTTGGGAGCAACATTTGGAGCTTGTGCTGATGCTGACGAATCTCGAGGAGTATTCCAAGACGAAATGCGCGAAATATTGGCCAGATAAGGGCGAGACGAAGAATTTTGGAGACATCACCGTTGAACACGTGATCGAAACACCGTACTCGAATTATGTGGTTCGGGAATTGAAGATGTCCAAGACTGGGGAAAGGGAGAGCCGGAATATAGTGCAGTATCATTTTCTCGTTTGGAAGGATTTCGCGGCTCCGGAACATCCGCACGCCATACTTAGGTGTGTTTTTTTTTAACTCTTGTAAAATAACAAAAGTTATTAAAAAATAATAATAATAAATCTTGTCAATAACAATAGTTGTTTGAATAACAGTGATAAACAATTATTCATCATGAATTCACATGGAAGAGATATTAACTATCAGTTTATGAACTTGAAAGTTCCGCAATTTCAAGTTGTGTATTCACTAAAATATTACCAACATCGAAATTATATTTTTGTTATTAAAACAAATGTGCAATTGATCAACATTTATCTTCAGAAATGTATATTTAAAAATGAGCTTACTTCTTTTCTACTACTATAAAACATTTGTTGTTTACACAGATGTAAAATATAAATACTGCAACTAACACGACTGTTACAAAAATAAAATTGCATATTTTCATTGAATAAAGCAAAAAGCGAACAGAACGAATGGAATTAAGTGTATTAGAGAACAAGATAAAAGCAACCTGCTTTACTTCCGACACCATTATTTGTATTTTTGGCAAAATGAAACTTCTGATACTCTGTGAAACCCCATGAAACTTCCTGAAACGCAATGAAACCTCGCAAAACCGTTTTGAACATTTATAATAGGTTTTTTTTTTCACTGAATTTGGATATTATTAATACGTGACACCGAGTTAGTAAAATTTTAAATGGAAAATATATCAATTTTTTGCATTTTTTACTTAAAAAAATAACAAAATATTCTGAAACTTGGCAGGGTTTGAATATATGGTAGAGATGTTAGAAGTAAATTTTTTCAGATTTTTTGTTCATTATAGCCTTTGAAACAACATTCCTTGCTTTTGTTGTCGAAAATGATAATGATGATTTATAATGATCAAATTTTATGTTTTAAAAACAAGAAATCGATTCCAATGATTATGATTATCAAAAAATAATATACTAATAATAATTTTTTGATGATAATTATTAACAAATAATATACTAATAATAATTTTTTGATAATAATTATGAACAAATAATATACTAATAATAATTTTTTGATAATAATTATCAACAAATATTTGCTATAGCAAAAAGTCATGCACTAGACCTTTCCAAAAAGTTAAATCTCGTTGAGTAATTGCTATTTATAAATGTATGTCCTCTTACTTTGTTGAATGATTATATTTTTTATTAACAAAAATTTTTGTTTTTTAGAAATACGATAGAAGTTTTCAATTGTAGGAATTACAAAATTGAAAAATCTTAATTTAAATATCTCAAATTGCAGAAATTCAATACTTTACTAATGTTTATTTACAAGTAAAATGCCATAAGTTGAGTTATGATATTAATATTTACCAATCACGTTGAAAAAGAACAAAAAATTAAAAAATATATTAAAAAAATGAAGAAAATATTTTATGAAAATACTAGAAATAAATGCAAATTTACTGAAATTTTTTAACTGTTATACTATAAATTCCATGCATTTAGAAAATTTTCTAACATGTACAAATTAATAATATCTTGATTTTATTGTAAAACTAGCTATAAACTGTTCAAATGCTGCAACTGCGATTGATAACATTTTTGAATATATGTAGTTCCGCAAGTAGATAGTTTAAAAGAATTTGATTATTTGAAGAATTACGACATTAAAAAATGTAATTGTAAGTATTTCGAAAATAAACCAGAAGATAGCAGAAATTCAATACTTTAAAAATGTGTTCAAGAGTTGTAATATTATCCATTTTCGACGAAAATTTCTTTGTTACAAAACATTTTACAAATTTTGTTGCACGGTGTAATTTTAGAATAGTAATTCAAGTTCGAATTTTTCGATCGTTTTAGAATTACATAAACTAGAAATTTTTAAACTTAGAGTTTTTAATTTATATTTCATGATCCTACAGTGTCATATTTACAATCTTTACTATCAGAATCCAAACGTCTTACATCGTAGAATTAAAAATGTCAGGATCCCAATTTCAAAAATTAATCACTTGAGAATTCCTAATTCTATAGTACTTAATTCTTCATTTTTCTGTCCATAAATAACAAGTCTGAATTTTTATATTCTTGAATAAACGGCAGATGGATATAAAAACTAAAAATTTGAATATTTATAAATTTCCTACCATGAAATTAAAAATTCTATGATTCTAGAAAAAACTATATATTCGAAAACTCTTTTTCGAAAATTCTTTATTGAATTACTCTGTGCGACAAAATTTAAGTTTGAAAAAGTTGATGAGCTCTCATTAGCAAAAATCGATAGTACATGGCCCCAAACGCATATATGTCGGCGATATTCAAAAGTTAGCTCTTGTTTACGAGTAATTATTTATTAAAAATTTTAAATTAAAAATCGTATAACTCTTTCAATTTTCATACGATTTTGAAAACGAAAAAAGGAAAATTGCTCTTTTAAATTGGGGAACCTATTTCTGCTGAAAAATTTGCGGAAAGTTGCATTTTTTGCAATTTTTGCATTTTTTTGAAAGTTTGCAAAAATTTTCGCGAAGTTGTATTTTCGGGAAAAAGTCATTAATTATTCATTTCCATTAAAATTTTTATTAAAGTTTATTTAAAAAATTAAAGTTTGTAAAATTTTTATTAAAGTCATTAATTATTATTATTCACGAAAATGCAACTTTTCGCAAATTTTTCAGCAGAAATAGATTCCTCAATTTAAAAGAGCGATTTTCCTTTTTTCGTTTTTAAAATCGAATGAAAATTAAGGGAGTTATACGATTTTTAATTTAGAATTTTTAATCATTAATTACTCGTAAACAAGAGCTAACTTTTTAAAATGCTCCAACACATATGCGTTTGGGGCCATGCACTATCGATTTTTGCTAATGCTAATGCTAATTTTTGCTCATCAACTTTTTCAAACTTAAATTTTGTTGCAGAGTGTTATTAATTAAACTTTGTTTATTTCAAATTTATATGTAGTTAAATTATTAATTATTAATTATATTATAACTTCTAAACTAATAAAGTTATAATTTAAATGCAATTCATTAAATTATATATTAAAATATTTTTTTATTTTTGATGCACAGTGCTGTGAGCTAGTAATAAAATGTGATTGTTGACCTGTTTTTCCCAGGTTTATAAAGAGAGTGAATGAAGCGTATTCCCTGGAGAAGGGACCAATTCTAGTGCACTGTAGCGCTGGCGTCGGTAGAACTGGAACTTTGGTGGCGCTGGATTCGCTGCTGCAACAGCTCGCGGAAGAGGGACAGGTTTCAATATTTAACACCGTCTGCGATCTCAGGCACCAAAGAAACTTCCTCGTGCAATCGCTCAAGCAATACGTATTCATATATCGGACCCTAGTGGAAATGGCGCAATTCGGGGACACGGAGATTTTGGCGAGCCAGCTAAAATCGGCCATTGATAGGCTACGACAGAGGGACAACGGCAAGGACAAATGTCGCATGGAAGACGAATACGATGTTTGTATTTTAAACATTTTCTGTAGCTAAAAATGCTGTCAATTTGCACTTTCGTTTGAATTTTCTGATAATGAAATTATTTTGTTTTTATTATTATAGGAAAATGATTATTCAAAATTTTTTTCAGCAAATTAGCGCGGTTTTGGAGGATCGTAAATCTTTTTCTGTCGGGAGTGGAGATGAGAACAAAATTAACAACAGAAGTGAGCTGGTGATTCCTTACGACAGGAATCGGGTGATTCTCACGCCGATTCCTGGCCGAGAATTTTCGACGTACATCAATGCGTCGTTTATCGAGAGCTATGATAACTCGGAATCTTTCATTATCACGCAAGATCCCATGGATACAACAATAGCAGACTTCTGGAGGATGATCTCCGAACAAAGTGTGTCGACTATCGTCATGCTATCGGATGTGAGTTGATTTTATTCCTTCAATTTTTTTCTGTAACTTTCAAACATTGAATTTATTCAATTTATTATTTATTCAAAGTAAATATATTCAAAGAATAAGATGGCGCTTAAGAAAAATTTTTCGGTTTTATTTATTTATTTTTTTTAATTATTTGCTTTTTTATTTAAAACTCAAGCGTTTCAAACAGATTAGAAAATTCGAGAAATAGAAGGATTTCAGAAAATGATGACGAATTTCAGAAATTAAAAAAAATTTCGTCAATTCTTTTAAATTACGGAAACCAAAAAATTTCTTATAGGGGAGACTGGGGCAAAATGCGCAGTTTACGAAATATTCAATTCGCATTACCGTCAAAACAGTAATCACTGGACACTTGAAATTTTTTCCATATATGGCTCTAGTGTCGAGTATCGAACGTCAGTAATTGCGTCTTATTTGTTTGTTTACTTTTTTGGT